>JAMKCH010033690.1:0-32806 GCA_023653785.1 Ophioderma brevispina
AAGCCCCATAGAGTACCGTGTAAAATTAATATTGGTCGACCAAAATGGGGCCCATTTTTGCTCATAACTTCCAAACCAAACATCCTTTGGCTCTAAGATTTCAGAGGGTAAATGAGAAAAATAGTAGCTTTCTTATAATACCAAAATGTTGACCACTTCCGGTAAAATCTGGGGCTTCTGGGGACGAGGCTATTGGCGATCGGGCCATGGACCTTTAAGCGTCAGTATCTTTGGAAATGGCCACTTCCACTCCTCTTTCATCATAATTTTCCCATTGTGTACTAGGATTTTGTATTAAGAATTAGGTTTATTTGAGTATTACAGGTTGGAGTTGGCACCCAAGTTATTATCCAATTTGAACGACCAAACAAACCTTTTTTTGTATGTTTTGCAAACAAATTCTATGTTGTCTAAGTTAGCTAGAGATAAGCAACAGAATCAAAGAAATTGTTCTCAACACATTATGGCCATGGGTGATACATCAGTTCCTATACAGGAATTTTCACAAAAATTCCTCACACAGCAGTATTGCTGAGTGTGAGGTGTATCCGGCCACCCTCGTTTAGCAGGGAGAACACCGGATTTTAAACTTTGGTTTAAAGGGGCACGTGTAGGGCACGTGTGGTCCAGTGGATTGAGCGCTCGTCCCGCAATCCAAAGGTCGTGGGTTCGAGTCCCACTGCGGCGAACGTGTTGTGCCCTTGAGTAAGGCACTTTACCTTAATTACTCCTCTCCACCCAGGTGTATAAATGGGTACCGGCATTATTCAATGTCGGGAAGGTAACAGACTCGCTGTAGAGGAGGTGTAGCGAGCCCCTACAGCAACATTATATGGTGGAGTCTGGCCCAATCGCTTCGTAAGAGAGATGGGCACTCCGTTCCTGTATACAGGTCCGTCCCCTTTACCTTTACTTTAAAGGGATTAGCAGTGATTTGCTAATCCGAAACATCGAAAAAAATCATCAAAATTCATATTTTTATATTTTGTTACTGGCATGGATATGCGAACATAACCTGCAAGTCGTTGGCTTGAAATCCATGTATTAAAGACAAGGAAGTACTTTTTATCTGATTCTGTAATTTCTATACGTGCGAATCAAAATTCCGACTTGAGATCAAAAAAGCCTTTACAGGTGAATATCACAGATTTTCAGCGTGATATTGTGCACCATGCTCAATACACTTTGACCGCAAACATAAACATAGTTGATCTTTGTTTATTCTGTACTGGTGTAAACCACAATCGGCTGTTTAGTGTAGATTTTGAGACGCCGTTGCTGTATGTCTACTTGCGGGAGACGGTATAACAAATGTCCTCAAATACTTCATTTTTTCACTATTTGGTGGTTTGTTTCTACATTAAAGCAGTTATATGGAATTGTACACACTTATCCCTGATTTATAAGTTTAAAAAATGCAATTCTACATTTTTTCGACTCTCTTGCATTATCGCTGCTAATCCCTTTAACTAACATGGGTCCACATTTTTAAGGAAATTACTTACAAATGGGTAGGTTACCTAAATTTAGAATATGCTTAGGTGGGAGTTTCAGGTCTTCAGCAACACATATGTCAAAATAACCTTAGTTACTGACCATGCTAACTGAAAGTCAGCAGCAGCAATGGCCTTTGATTCCTGAGACAAATCCACCTTTTATGACTTTTGAGGCACTAATGAGCTACACTCCAATTTAAAGAGTTTAGATTTTTTTAAATTAAATTATAAGATGAAATTGAAGATGGGGATTACTTTCTCGAAATGATGAGTAGGGAATCAAGCAAATTCTGACCAAATGGGCCATAAAGATAAATCATGTGGATTGAAGTAATTTTTCGGCAGCAATCTTCATTGTGGTCTAGACACAATACTCTTCCAGATAAGTACTGTTTATTATTCAATATCATGCCTCTCTTGTCAATACAGGAAGGAACAATGTCCTCTATGCCAGGAAGGCCTACACATAATACTAATATACAAAGAACTGTACAGTACGTGTCAATGTGATGTAGTACAATATTACCCATGTTGCACATTACAACATGATTGTGCCTGACAATCTATCATTAAAAAAATCCTTTCAAGAATGCAACTCCCAACATAAAAAAAAAAAAAAAAAAAAAACCACGCGAAAAAGGGGGTATTTTTTGACTTGGGGAACGATCATGCGTTACGCCTTTGAATAGGAAGTGACACCACCGGGCTGACCATGCTAACTGAAAATCAGCAGCAGCAATGGCCTTTGTTTCCTGAGATAAATCCACCTTTTATGACTTTTGAGGCACTAATGAGCTACACTCCAATTTAAAGAGTTTAGATTTTTTTAAATTAAATTATAAGATGAAATTTTGAAGATTGGGATTTTACTTTCGCGAAATGATGAGTAGGGAGAATTAAGCCAAATTCTGACCAAATGGGCCATAAAGATAAATATGTGGATTGAAGTAATTTTTCGGCAGCACACATCTTCATTGGTGGCTCTAGACACCAATACTATTCCAGATAAGTACTGTTATTATCAATATCATGCCTCTTCTGTCAATACAGGTGGAACAATGTCCTCAATGCCATGATGCCTACACATAATACTAATATACAAAGAACTGTACAGTAAGTAGTACATGTCAATGTGATGGACAAGATTACCCAGTTGAAACATTACAACATGATTGTGCCTGGACCTGACAATCATAGTTAGCAGTGGCGTATCGGGCCTGCCCGCTCTGAGGGGGCTAAAATTTCCCAGCTTGGGAAATTTTCCCTCTCAGGGGGTAAAAAGGCCAACTTTTCCCGGTCAGAGTGCTAAAAAATGGATGATTTAGCATGATTTTGCAGTTTTTTTTTAACCCGACCTGTTACGACATGATATTAGCCCCCCACTCTATCATATTAAAAAAAAAAAAAATCCCTTTAAGAATGCAACTCCCAACATATATAGGGAAAGAATGGTTTTTTTTTCATGTCCCATCTAAATTCTCAGAAGAAAACTGGCAATAGTGGGGGATCCAGGAAGTACCCCTCCCTCAGGTATATCACTGAGATCACACCACAAGATTTATAAAATTCTATACAAGTCACTGGTTGCATTAGAGGATGACCTCTCGTTTCCTCCCTACCTCGAATAGAAGTGGCTAGGGAAACACCAGGTACCTCGTTAATCAATACATTCTGTTAAGGTTGCTGTTCCGATCGTCTTTGGCCCCCCCCCCCCCCCCCCCCCCCCACCCCCGCCCCCCACCCCCCCCCCCCCCCCCCCCCCCCCCCCCCCCACCCCCCCATTTACCTGGAAGTTGGAAGTAGTATCGATTTTGATATCAGATACAGGCCGTATTGTTCTCATTGTCGTCCTGAAATTGAGCCCTCAAATCTAGTTCATTCCCAAGAAATAAACAAAAAAAACGCTGTTTTAGTGGTTAACCACAATATTAGCACAGTAGTGAATAGTGGCTTTGCAACAGCAGTATTGTGTTACATCAAAACCGCAAGTTTTTTCATGGTACTTGATGGGGGTATGTGCACGTGCCAGGCTATCATATCAATAGAGAACACAATACACATAAAGCGAGGAACAAGTACCTTTAATGTATTTATTCGACGGATTACAAAAAAAAACCCTCTCGCAGGCTTGTCTTGTGTGGTGTTCATTATAGGCTATTGTTTTGTAATTCTAAAGGTTGTGGGTTCGTTCTCAAATCCATACATGTACCAATTTTTATTTACTATTACGACCAGCAGCATGATGTGCTGAGTTCAAGTCGATGCATTCAGTGAGTTTTCCTGTTTCTTAGAGGAAAATAATAGTTAAAAAATACTGACAAGTTAAGACCTGCAAGACCCTTGGCTGAGAGCAAATATGCAGAGTCCACTCATTAATTTGCACAAATAGTGATGACACAGTGGTGGGTATTTGAATTGCATGCAACACTACCCACATACTAAGTTTCGTCAAAATTGGACATTGGCATCTGGTAAAGTTCACCATTTTAGTAGAGCAATTGAGGAAATTATGCCTGAGGCTCATTTAATATCAAAATATGATGCCAGTGTGCAGGAATTACTTAATGCCTACTACCCACATAGCAAGTTTTGTCAAATTTGGACATTGGATTTGGTAGAAGTTTACCTTTTTAGTTAACCTTACCAAGTCGACCCAACCGCAATGGAACACACACACACAGTGTGTGTGTGTTCCATTTCGTTGGGTTGCAGACATCAGAAAAGAATCTGCTCTTGCAATATCCCCCATGGCTTTTTAAGTCGGAGGGATGATAAAAGCAAAAATATTATGATGGTTTGTGAAATCAACTCAGCCAGCTGCTCCCCGGATTACAACACCTATCACTAATAGATGCATGACAAGCAACCTGCGCCACTATGGCACTTTGATAAAACACTGTGGACCCAGCCATCTTTCAAAATTTCTGATTCACAGCCGTCTCATTTATGACAAAAGAGAATAAAACAAAAAATATCAATGCGACACACTTTCTGACAAAACTAATTTTAATTATTCATTCACGTAATATGAAAATTTTATTGCGGGCACAGGTGTTGATTTTCCTAAGATCTAGTTTCACATGTCTTCTATGGGGGAAACGCCATATCGAGGGCTTATAACATCCGAACCGTGACCTTTGTAGGCCTATGGCAAGATTCCTGCAATGGATTTTGTCTGGATTTTTTTCAGAAGATGTAATAGCTTTTGCATGTCCACTTTTAAATCAGTTGTCAAATTGTGTCACCATTGCTTTAAAATGCTCTTTCTAAATAAAAAGAACAATTTGCATGGTGGTCAAAACAGCTGTGGATTCCGAGTTACACATTGTGTCCTTTATGAGGAGTAAAATCACAGGTGAGCCAGGGCCTGTACACAGGATTTATTTTGGGGGGTGCAGGACCAGGATTCGAAAAAAAGGGACTTTTTTCCCTAAAAAGTGGACTTTTTTCCCCGAAAAAGTGGACTTTTTTCCCTAAAAAGTGGTATACGTTTTGGTAAAGTAGACCAACCCCCCCTAACATTTTGATATCTCATTAAAAAAAAGTGGACGTTTTTAAAATTTGGGACCTTTTTAGCAAAAATTTCAGCAAAAAGTGGACCTTTGCCACTTTTGTGGAATTTGGGGGGTGCCCCACCCCCGCACCCCCCGGCGTACGGGCCTGAGTGCAGCAGCAAAGTCATACATGGCACACATATAATTGCATGTGACAATCCACTACATGGAAACCTCTAAAATTCTATGAAAACTTGATTATAATAGGCCTATCACTGTGTTAAAACTGTTTTGTTAGGAACACAGAAATGTGACAAAACAGATCTGTATAAATTCGCTTATTTTTGGATCAGCAAAAAAAAAAAACACTATGTAAAAAGTGTTGCAAAATAAATTGGTCAGGAATTGTAAACGGCTAGTATGTGAAACACACATTAATGCTAATTTTGGAAAATAACAATCATTAACGAGGGAACATCACATTTTAAACAAACATTGGGATTTGTAGAACATGACGAAAAAAAGTTCATTATAGATCTGTATCATTTGGTAAGGTATTGCTGGTGTTGCTATGTGGGGTTCAGTGATTCTAACTCGACCATGAGAATCTTTCACTCAATGTGGAAAGCTTTACTGCTAGGCTCCAGATCAATTTGAAGCATGGTTTGGAACTTCTGTTGCACTTTATATGCTAGGTCTTGACGCTTGCAACTGGCCAGTGCCTGAGATAGATTTTCCACCACCTGTTTAAGACCATGTTCTGGGTTCCTGCCCTTGTCCCTCCACTGGATCAACAGGGTGACGAATTGCAATTCACTGTCTTCCATCTATCCCTTCCACTTTTCCCGGTTATCATTTCTCGTTCGTATATTTCTTGAATTCCAAACTGGGCAGGTATATCCAAGCTGCTTCCTTGTTGGCCAAGTTTTTTTCTCTGGGCCAATTCCCCAGCAAAGACTCATCTGTGAGCACGCTTCCAAAGGAAGGATAGAGATCGAGCATCTGTAATTACCCAACATACTTTACACTGTATCCAGTAAATTTCAATTAAAACCAACCTATAATAAAATTGGGACTGCTTTAATAATCCCAGTTAAAGAGAAAACGGGCACCTCTTGAAAAAAATAGTGTGCTCTCTAGATTTTCCATAATTGATATTTTTTTCATGGTTTGTAAAGCTTTTTTTATATTCATTAGCCCCCACCTCTGAAATTATTAAGGAGAGCCCAAATCGGCATGCTTATGGGTAAACAGAACATTTTCTAATAATTAATATGCCCGCAACATTAATTCAGCGGCGAATGGGAAATGGCCGGTAACACAAAAACACACACAGCTAACAGGGACACGTTTTGGACCAAATGGGAATTTGGTCAAAGTGAGATTGGACCAAATGGGAATGGTCAAAGTGAGATTGGACCAAATATGACTTTATGTGTCAACGTGGAGGGGTTGGACTAAATGGTTTGGACATGTAGGAATAAGCCCAAAGAAGTACATACAGTCAGTACAAGCTAAACATAATTTTTGTTTCAAAGGCACAGTAATGACAAATTTAATTCTAACAGATTTCCTTCCCAATTATTTTACACCAACAAATCATTTCAAAATTTAAATTATACCACCAATCACATACCTTTAGAGGGTAAGCTGCCTTTTGTGCCTGAAGATGATGGGTTCACTGAGTCCCATGTGAACATCATCTGGAAGCAAAAAAGAAAGTAACAACTGAACTCACATTAACATTTGTATTTACTTTCCTAAGTGGAAATTTCCCCCACGTACAGATATTTTCGGGATTTAACAGTTTGGGCCAAATGCGCGAGAATTTCATAATTTTCACAGTATTGACAAGTGCAATACCAATCTAATTGGAAAGGTGTTATGTTTTCCGCGATTTTTAAATTTTCACATTCACTTTTTTAGTTTCACAACACCCGAGACACAGTACTCTCCACCCTTCCCTACCTACAGCCTCCATTCTCTCCCCTTTCACACCTACTCTTCTCTGTTCTCACACTTTTGAATACGACAAATTAATAATAACCAAAAAATGACAAATTGGATTAAATTTAATTTTTCTTTTTCCATTCAAAACCAAAAAGAGGACCCAATATAATAATGCGGCTAGTGTCCCTCCAAGAGTTTATATGTATGGACAGTCCTCCTCAAGCCTAGCAAAGAAGATTGATGGTTTTTTCTAACACTAGAAAGAAGGCATAATTTTGAAGCAGTATCATTCTTTTTGTTGGAACACAGCAACCTTTATTAACAAGGTTTTTAAAATTATAATTTTGTGATTTTTATGTTTTTTGGTTAAATTAAAAAATAAGAATAAAGTATTTTAGTCCTTGGTCCTGGCTTGAAACCCAACCGTTGTGCACTGGAACCCCAAAGATGGGAAATAGGAGCCTAGTTAGACACACCTTGTGTAAAAAATGCATCTAGTAAATGTAATGTCATGGATACAATGTTGCAAAATCACTTCTCCTAATTTAGAGCAAACCTGATCACTGTTGGAGATCAAACTGAGTAAAAGTGTGTTTAAGTTGCCATATTGACTCAAAACATGAAAGTGCACTGGCTCAACTGTTGCTCTAGCCCATTGAATGGGTCTAACCACCTTTCTACAATTATATCTGTTGGCTCCTTGTGAGGATATGCATGACATTACCTATTATAACCAATCGGAATAGACCTTCCATAAATCTGTACAACCTTTAAAACTTTTCTTACCATATGTCTCTGATTGGATAAATACAACATCATATAACCCAATACTATAACTAATAACAATATTCGCCGGTAGGTGGTAGAGGACTTGCCTTGAAGCGTAGTTAGTGCATGAATTGTCTGTTGCATCAAGGCATTACAGGATGCATTCAATGTTTCTTTGTGTCCGACAGAAGATTATGTATTGGTACCAGTTTTTTTACCCCACACCTAATTATTGTTCTGCTTCTGTCATACAACGCACCAAGCTTTTGAAGCTCTCATCTCCTACCCTCCTGCCCAGTTTTTACCTCCAATACCCTTCCCTTTTCGTACTCCGCCACTAGCAGCACCTTCCCATAAAATGGTTCTATCAAGCGGCTTAGGTCTTTTCCTGGATCCCTGACTTGTAGTTCTTACAATCTCGCACTCTCTTTTTCGGCCCTGTTTGCTCCCTCGACCCTAGGTGCGTTAAAATGTAACCAACCTAACTCAGATTAATGCTGTTGTCTGGCTTGCAAGGGTGATCTACTCATCTCCCTTCCCAAGGTGGCAACTGAGTTAGTATGTTATGTTTTCGTTTCTCCACGTATTACTCCACTTCTGTTTGGGGTTATGTGTTGTTCTACCTTTTTTTTTCAATCCCACCGGAGGAAGAAATAACAAGAGGGAAAAAGTTTCTTATATCCCTTTTGCACAAAAAAAAAAAAATCATAGGGAAAAAATCTGGTGGTACATCTGGGGACCCGTCGCCCTTCCGTTAATGTAAAGAAGTCTGAAAGATAAATTCACATAACCATTACAAATATTTTCAGATAAAAATAAGCTGAAATCTGGAGGACACCCTTAACAAGTGATCCGTTTATAGTATTTGTCCAATAACAAAAAAAAAAACATGGATGTAAATGAGTGCAACCAAACCACCCTGAAGTAGGTGATAAATCCTAACAAAAAAACAAATTTGGGGTTTGTGGTTTTGGGTTTCAATATGCGTGGGTTTTGGGGGTGGGGGGTTTTTTTGGGTTTCTTTGTGTTGTTTTGTTGTTGAGTATTGGTTTTATATTTTCTGTTTTTAACTTTATCTTCTTTTTTGGCTTTGTTGTTTTTATTACAAGGTTCTTTCCTTTTAATTTACCGTTCTTGTGAACCTTTATGCCCGGGCGGAGCACCCCTCGTATCTCCGCGAAGTTGTCGTGGCCCTATTACTGTATAGTGGTTTTTCATAGTAATGGGGCCCCCCCTTGCAGCCAAAACGGGGGCTGAAAATTAAATAAAGGTGCAGAAATTTTGAGTATAAATCCATTCCCTGAATTCAGGAAATTTCCTCCTAGAAAATTTACATCCCTGTACTTAAGTGCACCCCAAAAAAAGTTTAAAATATTTGTAAGTTTCTTGCATCCTCGGGCGGGCCCAATTCATTATAACTCTGGACTAAGTTTTCTGGCCCTAGTTTAGTCACCTGTGTTTATTTGTTTGTGGCCCTAAACAGAAATATGTTTGCAAAGTTACCGAAACAGAATATTTTTTCTAAAAGGGTTTAATCAATTCGTTTCCCCAAATTGACAACCAAATTTAATTCCCCCCTTTCTTCACAAAGGACCTTTTCTTTTTTTTTTTGCACTACAGACATTTTTCATGACAACTTGAAGCCAACTAAAAAAAATCCTGGTCCCAAGACTACAACAAGCCCCAAATGCATCAGACTTTCAAAATGGACTAAGTAATATGAGAAACACCTGGGCCTAGATCACATTTGCCATTATTGTTAGAACATAGGTATGAAAGGTAAAAGATTGCAACAAAATCATCTACTTACAGGGAGTTTCCATAACTTGACACATCTGACACTTATTCCTAGACACACTTATAAATTCGGAAACCTTAACGGAATAAAAACCGTGTGGTTTATTCTGTGAATGGCTTTCCAAATTCAATTCATAAGTGAATCAGAAAAAATGAGTCAATTAAGGAAACCTCCACTTATTTTACTATTTACAATGCTTTGCCCATGAACACGCCCTTGTTGCTGTAATACAATATGAATGTGTTATGACTCTCCTTTTAAGATTTTACCAACCCAATTGGGTACAATAACTCATCAGTACACAACCCTTAAAAACTTAAAGGTGCCGGAGATTTTTTAAAGGATAATTTTTTTTTTCTCAAATGCACTAATTTGTGTATAACCACACCTACATAGAAACATTTTTTTTTGGAAGGTTTGTTATTGAACACCCAATACAAAAGAAAACCGCAGACCCTGTTTTTGAACTTGCCTGCTTCGTACGTATCGTCCCCACAAGAAAACTTGCTTTGAATTTCTGTCCCATGCAGCGACCAGGAATTACTAAAATCAATCATCTGTATCATATAGAAGGGGTATTTGCCTTATTGCTTCAGGTGTGGCCTCCTAATTACACTGGGAAGCATTCAAATCATGCAAAAAACCCGGGTTACAAAAAAAAAAAACTGGGTTAAAAAAAAATTGGGGGAAATGGGTTGGCGTAGCGTATCTTCCTTCGCCTTTCAGCAATGAGGTCCCTCCGGTTCGACCCCGACAGGGGGCTTCCGCGGCGGCTTTATGTAATTGGTTTTCTCCTGCATCCATGCTCGTTTCCGCAGGTTTTCCTTCCTCCAGTTACGCCGGTTTTTCCTCCTCCCTTCCTCCTGCTTCTAAAATCAAGTTTCTTGGCATCACTCTGTTCCGCGATATCATGGTTTTCCATCTGATTGGTGTTTGGTTGTAGACCCACCTAACATAGAAACATTTTGGAAGGTTTTATTGACAAACAGTAACCAAAGAAACCGCAGACCTGTTTTGAACTGTGCCAAGGAGAATTTCTATGACAACCGTGAAGCTGTAATCAAGGGTATCCCAAGTGATGACCACCTCCCTTCGTCCTGGGTGATTTCAATGTGAAGATTGGGTCTTACCACGAGTCCATGGCCATCTTTGCCCTTGGACACTTTGGTATCGGTAAGACCCAAATGACAATGGACAACGTCTTCTTCTGACTGTTCCCTACTATAACCTGTGTGTGACCACACCTTTTTTCAAGACCAAACCTCAGCACAAAGTATCCTGGCATCACCCACACTCCAAGCACTGGCATCACTTTGACCTGAATCATCACAGGGCGATCCTTCAATCAAATGCCATCAACCTCACTAGATTCTTATACCATAGTGTGCCGACTGTGATCGATCATCATGCCTTGGCCTGCTGTAAGAATCGACTGCCAACCAAAGAGGATCACCGCTCTAAAACAACAAGCTGGTAAACATGCATCAATACCATCACGATGCGCAACGCGGACAGAGGTTGAGCAATTTTGCTGTTTCCTCAATGCATCCATGGGCTTGGCTGGTCCCTCAGATGATACTGCAACAGAAAACTGGAACTCATCGTCGTGAGACAATTCAGAGCTCAGCAATTCTGTATCTTGGAAGAAAATCCAAGCAGAACAACGATTGATTTGAAGGAGGGCCAAGTCAGGCTTTACCTAACCTTCCATCATTGACGCCCCCCAAAAAGCACATCGTTCAGGGAGTAAATAGGTTCACCTTCCACACCACCTAGAGTGCTTCAAGCAGCCTTAGAAGTGAAGTTTCCGAGGAAGGCAAGGCCGTGTGCCAATGAATACTGGCTGAGCTGAGCGAGAAATACAAACCCTTCTGCAACGGGCAAACATCAGAGCTATTTAATGATGGAATAAGGAAGGCTGTCGGGCCTCTCAGTGCAAAACATCCCGCCTCAATCATCCAGTGGTGAGTTCACCACAGAGACAGAAGTAAGCAGATATGGAGCGCTGGGTGGAACACTTTTCATGCTCTACTCTACAGAAAAAGATGTCCCAACCCCTCCCTTGACAAGATCACGATCTTCCTAAATGGCTGACCCTAGATGCTGGTTACCTACAGCGGATGAACTTTACATGGCCACATCTACAGTCTATCATCCGGAAAGGCCCCTGGGAATGAGGGAATAACCACAGATTGATAAAATGCGTAAAAATCTTCTCTTCTTTCACACACCCACTACACATTTATTTCTCTTCCTTCACTTGATCTCAGGCTCTTTACCACATTGACTGCGCGACTCAAAGATCAGCACCCTCTACAAGAACACGGTGAAAGAAGTGATTGCAAAATTACATGGGTACTTTTCCCTCCTTAGGAATTGGTCGACAAAGTTTTTTTGCCCATGTTTCGTTATGCGTCTTCAAGTCCTGGCTGAAAGGGTGTATTCCTGAGTCTCAGTGCTGAATTTCGTGCTGGCGGATCTAAGATCGATATGATCTTCTCCATACGCCAACTACAGGAGAAGTGCGGAGAATAACAGAACTGCCACTCTACACATTGCTTTCACTAGACCTGCCGTTTGACCTGGTTTAGCAGAATGGACTGTTTTTCCCAATCCCCCAGAAGATTGGCTGTCCCCCAAGGCGTCGGCGCATCATCAGATCCTTCCACACTGACATGAAAGCAACACGGTACAGTTTGACGCAGCCTATCAGGCCGTTTTTGACATTCGCAGTGGTTTTAAGCAAGGATGGTTTTGGCCCCAACGCTCCCTTGGGGTATTCTTTTCAGTACTTTCTTCTGGAAGCCAGCCATTCGTACAGCCACAGAAGGCAGCTACATGCACACCAGGTCCGATGGTCGGCTCTTCAATCCCTGCACGGCCTTAGAGATAAGACAAAGGTTCCATCATAGTAGTGATTCGTGACATGTTGTTTTGCTGATGATGCTGCCCTTACTTTCTCACATTCCAAGCAGGAACTTCAGCTTCTCATAGATCGCTTCTCACAGGCCTGCAAGGACTGTCGGACTTGCCATCATTTTTTGAAGAAGACTAATGTCCTTGCCCAGATCTCAAGAAACACCTGTCATCACAAACGACAATTACACACTTGAGGTTGGTTCAGAGAACTTTCACCTACCCTGTGTCCCACCATCAAGTGACAGTCCCCTGTCTCTCGGCAGAATCGCAAACTCAATTGGTAAAGCGCAGCTACTCGTTGCCCCGCTTACACGCGTGTGTTTTAAATCCTAAGCTGTCCATTAAGACACAGCAGCAGTTTACAACGCCTGCATCATCAGCACATCACTGTATGGTAGTGAGACTTGGACTACATACTCTACTAGGCATAAAGAAACTCAACACCTTCCATCTGCGCTGTATTAGACGCATCAATTCCTATTGGACTCCCCCCATCGAGACATTTCTTAGACCTCAGATTCCGATGGCTGGGCCCTGTCCGTCGAATGGAGGATGGCCCTCTAACCGAAAGATAACATGTATGCTGAGCTTACATCTGGGAAGAGGAACGTTGGGCGTACCCATGCTCCGCTTACAAGGATATGTTGTAAGCGTGATTATGTGGTACCCTGAGCATGAAGACAAAATCGACTGGGTGCTGGGAGAAACTTTCTGACAATCGTCACCTTTGGCGGAGAAACATGGAAGCACACTTAAGCTTGGAGACACAACAATCATCAGCCAGTTTGAGAAGCCCGAGCTAAAGGAAAGCTGCACAGATCCTTGGATAGTCCCAAGCTGTTACAAATCCCTATATATATTAGCCCTGTGGCAGATACTGCCACTCTAGATTGTCCTCTTCAGCCACAGAACGTGTCGCTGCTCCCCTACCGTGACCAATGATGGGCGCTTTTTATTATCCATAGTCGCATTGCTACTGACGGAGGACCATGATGATGATTAAAAATATTCAAATTATTATTATTATTATTTCTTCTAAATGCTCTTTAAATTTATATTATAAGCAATGTCAGTATAAATCAGCTCTACTTACATACCCACACTTTCCTCACACCAGTTCTCATATCATGCCTTTTCTTGTAATCTTCATCCAGCAACGTTGCAATGAGGAGAGCAAAGCTCCGTTGGGCAGTCATCAGGAAATTAGGTTCGCTATCTCCCTTTGATAACAGCCTGCATGATTGGAAGTCTCCCTTCCTGTCACGGTAAAAGGCCCATCAGTTGTGAAGATCTCCCCTAACCCACAAGGCTGAATGAGAAGCGTCCTGATTTCATTGATCTTCTCTGATCCCTTATGACCTCCTGGTGCCATCCATGACATGTCCCTCGCCTCCTGTTTGGTGTCTTTTTGTTTTGATCCATAATGTTTTACAAAACCATACCCTACCTTCAAAACTAATCTCCCATTACTAGAAAAATTAAGTGATTTCACACTCTTGATTTTGGGCATTTTGAATGCAGATACGCCAGAGCGCAAGCAGCCTCAAACACCACTTCCAACTATATGGATTGGAAGGCCGTGGGGGAAGATTTTTGATTTTTTGGATAAAGCCTATATTCAGTCGAATTGAAAAACAAATTTCACCATTTTTCACAAGCTCCATAATGATGTTTGTTTCATTTTCGCATCTGAATAAACCATGAAAATTTGATGACCTTTTTATGGTGTAACTTGCTTAGAGCACAAACTGCTGCATCTTGTAATGCCCCAGACTGTACTTTCCTTTGCAGACAACTTTCCTGTTCTTCCTTGTTTTAAAGAACTAACAATCTTTGCTCTGAATTATTGCGAGTAACCCCACCGTAGAACTTTTCATCAACCCTAATAACTCACTGAAAATTCAGCTTAATTAAGAACTTGACTCTGGTAGCTTGCCAGATCAAAGCTTTCCTTTGCCCATTTTTTTTGCCTAGGTGGTTTTGTTTTTGTCATCTTTTCAGTAATTTACTGCTTTGGACATTTTTGGATCTGGTAAAGAAAAAAAATACCGGTAGTAAAAGGTTACCATCACTGCTGTTTTTGTCACATTGAGATTCTCTGAAACGAAAAACAAATATTCCATGAATCATATCAACTGAGTTTAGACCACTCCCGACTGTCCCCCAACAAACTATACAATAAAACTAACCAGTTAAAAAAAATATAAACTGTGAGATCTATATTGATTTTGAGCAGATCCTAAGCTAACATCATTTTTTATTTTCACAATATATTTCTCCACTTTTAACCTACCGAAGATATTGTCAATGAACCCCAAGAATAACATACCACTTGTCCCAGTCCTCACTTTGAAGGTTTCAAGAAACTAAAGGTATAAAAAGTGTGCACCACCTTGTGGTATTAAAACTGTTTTCAAACAAAGAATATTGTAGCGATCACTTTTCATCATGCACTTAACTAATCAATATTTTATATTTTTCAAAAGTGAACGCCCCAGAAATTATCTGTACATGGTGGGGGGGAAATGAGGGGAATCACTCTCATTGTGAAAATATCAATAGAAAGTTTATTGCTGCAAACTAAGGGACCAGCCAAATCTCTGTTTATGGGGGACAAATGTGTTGACAATCTCTGATGGGGAGGGCTAATTTAAATTTCCCCTCCCCCATTCCCCACTACCTCCAATCATGGGAGAGGTAGGGAAAACAAATTAAGAAACAGTGTTGAGTCAAAGAACCCTAAGGAAAGGATTGGTTGGTGTTCAAAGGCCTCAGTTTATTTTCACAAGTGGTGGTTTTTATGGGTCTTCCTTCTGCTGAAACCTGGATAAAGCCGAGACGAACAGAACTGTTTTGGAATTGATTTTTCCCAATGCTACAATGTATTTAATTGGCGATTGTGACAATTATAAAGTCTATAAATTATTTTATATCACATCGAAGTAGCACTTTTATACTTTTTTTTTTAATTTTAATTTTCAATAAAGAATGTCCCCTTGAATTGATTTCAATGGCAACTCTGGTTGAATATCAAGAGAACCAAACTGGACCAACATGTTTTTCAATGTCCCAGACAATTGACCTTAAAGGCCGACTCAACAGAGATTTCCTGAGGAGGGCGCCCTCAATTTTCCCAAAATAAAATAGTGGGGTTTTTTTTGCTGTACAAATCTTGTCCATATACTATCACTGTGTCAAATTGCTAAGCTTAAATCGAATTCCCCTTCATATAATAGAAAATCACAACTTTGTTATAAAATTCCGGATCCCGTAAAAAAATTTAACAAAAAAATTCTTTTTTTTATCACACACCTTATCCTAGGGACTTAAAACACACAATAAATGTTTACTGCAATCAAAACGAAAAATCCTTCCCTCTCAATTCGGAATTGTGCATTTGTTAGGGTTTGCTATCTCTTATTTCTAGTTGACTATTTTTATTATTACACAAAAAAATTAATATTTTCGAAATCCTCTGAGTCAGACTTTAATTCTTGAACCAAAACCCCAAATTAAACCAACAAAATTTCATGAAAGCTGGAACATTTCCTAAAAGAATAAGATCATAACATAGCTGTAAAGAGGTACAAATTGCAATTTAGTGTGCGGCCCGGGGTGCATGCTCGACCTGAACATAACCACATTTCTATTCAATGTGTGGATCTGTCCTTCACCTTAACAGATCGACGTCCGTGTTGCTTGAAGCTAGCCCGGGGTTGCTCATGAGATAGGTTGGACGACGATCAAACACTAACGCGAATGGAAGCTAGCATAAGCTGGGGCAGGCTAGTTTCTTGCTAAGCCTAACTACTCCACAATTATGTCTTTTAAACATGTTGTCATTAAGGATGTGGAGTTCAGAGTGCAAAAAATCTGGAGCTGGGAAGCATCGCTCCGAGGAAATGGTTGAAAGTCCTGTACGTATCTTTGTGAACATTGCATGTTGCTCCTGAGGAACGAACACATTTTTGCACCCCTGGTTGAGTATGCAAACCACAATGGAATACTTTCCCCTGTAGCTTGATCGAGAACTCAATTCGATTAGCATATGCTTGTCGCGCTGCTATCTGGGGAGATTGAGGAGTTAAAGGTCTAGAACGGGCGGTCCGCTCAAAACTTTTTTACGACACTATGTTTTTTTGTTTAGTTTTCGGAAAATGGTAGGTATTTTCTACCATAACAATCCATTATTATGTATTCTTGAGTGTTGCCTCGGCTTGTTCCGAATCTTTCTTTGTAGTTCGATCCCGTTGTGGTACAATTTACAAATTCAAAAAAATTGACCTTTCTCTGAGCTGTCCTCCATTTTGGGTTTGTTTGTGACATTGGGAAAACGGGCCGGACAGATCCTTTTTTCAGACCAAAATGCAGTCTGAATGATGAACTATGTGGCGCATATGGGAAATAATGCGACAAGATAAACGTGCAATGTCGGCCCATATTTCACATATATGCATGTATAGATCGTTTGGATTGAATACGACATAAAGTATGTTATTTTAGCAGTAGAACAGTATCCAGAAACCAAATTTTGATATTCTCTTCAAAGGCGTCAACAAGATATTTCAAATATTACGAAGCTGTGCGCACCATTTTGCCACAAATGGAATCTTCCCAATTGTGGTAAGTCGAAGAAGGAAAATGTGACGTGTCTCAGCAATTGGTGACACCACCAAGGGCACAACCGCCATTGGACCGATTGCCGTCAACCCGTAATTGTTCTTCCTCAATGAGATCTTCCATAATGCTATGCGCATCTTATACGTTCCCCCATCGGACATAGCAGCGCTGGTTGCTGCGTGCGTGCCCTACGCATTATGAATGGGCCTTTGTTATGTCCCTTAGCTGTCGAATCTCGGGTAATATTCCCCAACCGCGGAAGCTTGAAACTAAAACGGATTGTGATTATGAACTAAATGACTAACAGGGGATCGCAGACAGCCAATTAATTCCCCATTGTTATATTCCCTTCCCGGATCCCACAGAATCCCCGTGACAGATAACAATGTTTTAAAACTTGGATTCTCCAAATATCTGAAATTAACAAAACTCAGCGTTGATAACAGTACAGATGAATAAAATGTGAGGGCTTACACGCTTACGAAGAAAGTGTGCCTTTCTAAGGTAATTATTGGCCGCGGCTTATAACATAACAACAGAGAACAATCTGATAGCAAAACGGCGAATTAAATAGAGAAACAATGCCCATTAATGAGACCTCGCACATGTCCCCCGCACGTTGTTTTTTTTGGGTCTGTGTTGATCAACACCCAAAGTGGCGGTCAAAATGTGACAATTTTTCACCGGAATCACCCAAGATATGAAACGAATTAATGTCCCAAGAACCAATGGAAGTTCACTGTAATTTTAGTAAGATAAACAAATTACACATTATGTTGCGTTTAGCCGTGAAATTTCAGTCAGGGAGCGATTCTCCGCCGGTACTGTTATGCAAATTTTGTTTTTTGAATTAGGCCATGTTCGGTCGGGCCGCCCATTCTAACTACTAAAGCCCCCTTTTCTAACCGTAATGGGGTCCATTACGGTTTAGATATTTCGAACAACTTTAGCAGAGCCCCAGGTGCCATTTCAAAGACCAACTTTTGCCACACGCAGAACGAACAAAATATCAAAAGAAATTCAGAATCGAGTTGATATATATTTCCTTTAAAAGATAATAAATTAACCCTTTTGAAATAGTTAATCCTCAAAAATTCTTCTAAAAACAAGTAGAAATCCATCTTTTCCGGCGAAAAAAGCTTTTCATGCACTGGAGTGGGAAGAGTGATTCGAGTCGCATGTTTCTTCAAAATTTTTCATCTCTAATTTCTTTTTAAAGTTTTTTCACATTATGACCATCACATTTATATGGAATCTCAAGTTGTGTTTGATGTGAAAAACAGGGATATATCGTATATTTGGAGGGATTTTGAGATTGACAGAGTTGAGGTATGTACCGGGGAAAGTGTTCCATGTGGTTTTGTATAACTCAACATCCGTTAATGACACATGTTAGACATGTTTTGTTTGTTTGCTCGTATCCACAAGTCATTTGTAATGGGTTGTGGTGTGTCAGTATTAGTTCAGCTAGTGCGCTTATCCGTGGCCGCGTGTATCCATGATACGGACGCTCCTACCATGGCCCGCTATTTGCGCTGGGGCGATTGGGAACAGTCATGGGTTTAAACCCTACTCTTTCGACACTGACTTGGCGATGTACATGTAGTTGTGACGCTCTGTACACGGAGACCGACGGCTTAACGTCCCCTCCGAAGGACGGGATGCTTTCTGTCCATTTGCCCAATTCCCGCACACTGTAACTTGTCAATAAAAAGCATTCTGCACACAAAGAAATTTAGCCAATCAGCATTTGCGACAGAAGACACACCTCCACTGATTGGCCTCTGTCTCATTGTTTCTGCTCAAATGACCCAATTTTCATTATATTCTTCTGAGTTGGTCGCCTTCCGTTTTCCCCTGAAAAGCCTTCCAATATAAACTTAAAAATTTCATCTTTCTGGCAGTACCACTCTTTTATGTCTACTTTTTCTGTACACTATCGACTTTAAGTTTATATTTTTTTGTAAATTGAGTATCTGAAAAGTTCACACTAACATTTTACTGCATGGCTGTTAGTATTGATTATTCACCATCCCATTCCCACCCAATTACCTCCTATTGAAAAGGGATTAAAGCATGTTCATAAAACTGAAGCTTGTGGATTTGAATTGAGTGCTTTGAGGTTAATTGAACTTTTGACCTACTGGCCACTGGTAGTAAATTTTAATACAAAAGAATATTCCATGAAATTATTACATGATTTTGTAGTTTTTTCATTGTATTTACTAATATCTGACTGTTTGATTGTCTATTTTATATTATCCTGTCCTGATAACCAATATAGAGTTTGTAATATTTACATGTCCCCTAGTCAAAAGTGATGTCAAACGAGCCTAATGAATTTCTTACAGATAGCTTGAGGCTATATTACAGTGTGCCAAGTGGACCAGGGAGGGAGAGGCAGTATTCTGTATTTACTCAATAGGCTGTGTATCAATAAAGATGAGAAAGAAGAGATGGCTCGATTTTGCAATCCGATTACCCAGGAATTACTATCATTCATCAGCTCATTGTTAGGAACCTTCAAGGGCCACTCGATTGGACCTTTGAAGTAATGTTTCAACCGCCTCAAGTCTAGCCGTTCGGGAAAGGTTTCACAACAGGAAGTAATTGACACTCTCCCACTAAAATAGCTAATTAATTTTCAGCTAAAGAATCTCTGCCTGGCAATGAACTCCGGTTTTGTTCTGAATGATTGTTATTATTTTAATCTTTGGGCGAAATAATTGAGGAAATCAGTGACTTGTTAACCAAGAAACGCAAAATCGACCGCTTTTTCGTGTAAAGCTAACATTGATTAAAGTTGTGGGGGTCAATTACGCTGTTATTATTAGCCTATTTACCAATATCCGGTTATTTTTTTTTGTCCCCCCCTGAAATATGAATATGATATGATTATAATAAGCTATTCATACTCTCAACCATACTTTTTTGTGTCAGAAAGTGTCCAAAGAGTGCCAAACTTTGAAAATTTGGGGTCAAGTTTGTTTATAACTGATGCATGCGAGTACGTTTCGCTGTACCGATCACAACCTAGTGTATAGACCCTGTGCAATACCAATTGAAAACTGGGTAATTGAAAAAAAAAAAGTTTTCTGGATTTATGACAAGGTGTCTGTAATGCTTCTCCAGCAAGTAGCGTAAGTCTTTGGTCCTCATGAGATGTAAGCCGATTGACATGAATAGCGGTTGACATTATATCTTTTGAAGTAGCAGTCCGAACCCCTCCTTCTTTTCTCATCTTCTCTGCTGGTATACAGATCAAATCCAGAGTTGGTAGTACCCGAATAAATCCCAGCAAGTGCCCGACCCCACCGGGATTCGAACCCGGAATTTTGATGGTAAATTTGCGCCAGAGGCAGTCAACGCCTAACCGCTAGGCCACGCTTCCCTTCGCCTAGCAGCTGTATTTGACTTAGAATATTTCTCCACTGCTCCAGGAGCATATTTGCCATATCATCCTGGCCATTGCGTATTCAAATATGCTCCTGGAGCATATTTGTACTAGCATATTTTCAGATTATGTTTCTCCAGACCATATGCTCCCGGAACCCCGCTGCTCAATGACCACTGCTCTAGGAGCATCTGGTCCTGGAGCATCTGGTCCTGGAAAAACATAATTTCGGGCCAAAATCTCTTAGAAGCTAAACGGAAAAACAAAAAACATGGGGGAAAAAAACACCGCCGAATTCCCGCGATTGCGACCGTATGCAATGGTAGACTCGTCCATTTTTTTAACTGTCATACCAAAGCAGAATGCTTTGGGTCTACTTCCTGTCACAGCAATTTGTTTGGTATCATCACAGTCGCAAGAGAATGTTCATGGTAACTTTATATCAGTGGGCAAAAAAATTATTTCTTCTTTAGCTCGTGTGCCTTCCAGAAACGATTTCGGGAAATTCATGTGGGCAATTCCCAGCTGCCAAGGGGATTCCACGGGAATTCCCATCCAGTCACGTTTTTCCGTTCAGCTTTGAACGTAATTGGCGGCGATAGTCTTCCAGGCATTAATACTACTCATAGACGCTACGCATTATATCATATCTGCCTGTAGTGGAGAGGATATAACTGACTTAGGCTAGCGCTACCTGCAGTGTCACGCGGACAGGCGGTTGTGGGTGCATGATTTCTAGGTCATAGATTGTCGGTTTGAATTTATGCGAAAACAGCAGGGCTCTACCAGGTCTGAGAAATTTGCAGCCACAGTGTTGTAAAATGTCAAATCAAGCGAGTTGACAACAAGCTTCAAGGACATTCTTCCCCTTTTAAAAACATGATCAAGTACCCACAATACCAAAGACATAATTTACTTTACCGTCCACTCTTCCGGGATTGGGGTGGGTGGGGGGTTGGAGATGGTGGAGGGAGGGGAGGGGGTACTCATTGGAAAGGGTAATACATTGTGCCGCCGATATGGGTCACATTTTCACCCTTGACTTTAACATGGGTCGTTTTTCCCTACCATGCTACTATATTTATGGGTCATTTTTTAAAGTCACATGGGTCCATTTTCAATTTTTGGTCGCAATTTACTATGAAAATGGGTACATTTTTCTGACTTTCGGCAAAATCACAATGAAAATGGTTGATTTTTCCCGATTTTCGGAAATGTTACTATGAACATGGGCCGATTTTGCTAAGATTACTATGAAAATGGTGCAAAATTTTTAAGCCCACTATAGAAATGGGTCCGAAATTTCGGAACCAACTATATAATTGGGCCATATTTTTGTACAATTTGGTCACTATAAAACGATTTTTTACACGGCGGACGCACACCTGGATCCAAATTTGGGTCGAGTAACCCCCCCCCCCCTGCCACTCTGTTTTGGACTCTGTTTCTCCTCGAACGGATACGCAGAAGATGGTGGCCAAGCCTCATTCAAAGCTATAGAAACTCATCCAATGTATTAAATTAGATTACAACAATAATTCTAACTGCAAACTACAAAACAATTTGGGCGCTCTGATGTGAGTCGCTCAGGGGTGCAGGTGTTCCCATGTGAGTTGATTCTTCAGCTCCAACGGTTTTGGAATAAGAAAATATTCCTTGAATTGACAACATTCAAAGAATAAAGTGATACTGTTTTATTTTGTGATCCATATGGCCTCATCACACAAGCAAAATTACGATGTTGAGAATTCGGACATTTGATGAGAAGTGACCTTAATCGTGAGGGAAAAAATATATTATCAACTGGAGATTATTTTTCCTAGTGTCAGTTGTGTAGTTTGGGAGATAGCTCGGGAAACGTATACGAGGCCTCAGTTTGCTCAACTATCTCTAGCGGGGCTCCAGCCTCTGTTCGGCCCAGACGGAGATTTAAATTAGGCTACTCCTATGGGGAGCATGCACATGGACGGCGTATTTTTTGCTGCAGGGCGTGGTTTTCTAGGCCTGGCTGGCTGTTTCTGTGGCTTGGACTCCAGGGGCTTCTTCATTGAGAGGCATTTATCTTCTTAGTTCGTCGCTCACCCCCAATCAGCCCCATGAGGCTTCCCTAGGGGAACTCTCCGCATTCTCTTACATGGCTCGGCTTGGCGAATCCCTCGGGGTTTTGCCTCTGCCGCGTTTTCCAGACCCTGGGACCTTTCAGGCTTGCACAAGTAATGCCAAATCCGTCCTGTATAGCAGATCATACTGGAGCCAATGTCAGTCAGTATATGCAGGATGCCCTGGCTTATCCTGGGTAGGACCACAAGCAATCCACCCAGTTTTCCCTGCTGGCACTTACTTTGCGGGCTCCTAGCCAGACGGACCCAAATATGGATTTGCCAGAGGGCTAGGCCACCTTCTGCATTTTCTGCGGAGCTCCCTGCCTGTACATATCTAGCTGAATCCAAGTGATACTGATAGTCGGCATGATCTGGACCTCAAATAGTCAGTATGTGTACCTCGAAGGGATGCACTCTGGTCAGCTAGGCCCTCTGGCAGCAACACCCTTCAGAGTATGTCACTCAGCAGTTCATTACCACTTCCCGCCAGCCCTTTGGCAGATCTGCCTAGTGCTGATCAAGTTATAGTCTTTGTCAAAGAGTTGGTTTTCCAAAATCTGTGGGGGGTCAAAACTCGACAGATGTTTGCAGAACCGTTGTTACTAAGTTGGTCCCTTTAGCTGAAAGTCCTCGGTAGTTAAACTTTCTATGGAGTAATACAGTTACAAGGTTACCACAGACTTGTCAAGCTTGGCCCGTGCCTGCACTAACCGCTAACCCCTCCCCCCCCTCTCCCCCCAGGCCTGACTACGCAGTTCCCTTCGGCTCAGCCATTGGGAACAGGCTCTGCCGGTGCTTCCTCTTCCCCAGTTTCGGCTGGTGAGGTTGCTCCTCTGCCATGCGAACTTGTCTCCTTCCTCTGTGTGGAAACTAGGAGGCTAATGCTGCGGCTTTCCCAACTGCCTACCTGAGAAAAAGGGACAACTCGAGCTTGGGGTTCTCCTTGTTCTTCCTTGGGTTTTCCAAGCCGGCTTCTTCCCGACATTCAAAGTCTTTGGGATCTGGCCATCGTTTCTTGAAGACTTTTCCTTCCCGGTTAAGTCCATCTCTAAATCTCTGAGGACTTCCAAGGAGGCCTTTGACGCCTTCCTGATGATGATGATGGTTCTACTATCAATGTCAATGGTTCAAACTGTCTCCTCCTTGAAGGAATGTTCAATATGAGACCTATCCACGAAATAGCCCTCCTTGGGACCTTAATACTGCTTAGTTTTTGGCACGTCCCCCCTTCCAAACTTTGAAGGATGCCACTACTATCAAAACCGTCTTGACGGTTTTCCTTGTTGCTAATTCCGGGAGACCTTACTCAGAGATCCATTTTTGACCCACTTATCCCCACACGGTCCTGCATCGAGGTCTCTTGCCAGGTGGCTTTGCAATGTCATTGCCAACTCTACCGTCTGTGCCCATTCAACTAGGTCCATTGCATTGTCTTGGTTTTCCAAAAGGGAGTCTCGAGACAGTGTGGTGGAAAGGCTCAATCAACTTTCTCTCTATTACAAGAATGTAAGCTCTGCCAAACATCAAGAATTTTTTCATCACAACATTAAAAAGTAGTCTTGAGTACTCATCCCAAGGGTACTTCTCTCATGGCGAGTGCAGACTCCTTTTTCCTTTTAAGAATTTTTTATGCTTGATTTTTCTTGATTGTTATGTTGTGCTCTGCTTAGCCTGGGCTTACTTTGTAGTCTGTCCTTGACATGTCGCTTCAGTCCTTAACTCTTTGTTTCCTGAATTATCTTGCTTTGATCCAACTTCCATTCTATTGTGCTATTCTGGACGTTGAATGCAACTATTTCAGTCAACATTGGAAGTATGACAAGCAGTTCAATAATGATCTGAATCCAAACACAATCAGCTAGATCATTTATACTGAAGCCTGCTTTCCTTTCCAATAGAGGTTGTGCCTGTCTCGTCATCAACCGTAATACTGAACTTTGTTCAACAGGATCAAATCAGAAACCGCTGTTATTGCACCATGTTATTGGTATACAAAAACAAGATTATTCCCAAGGTTGCATGCAACATTAAATTGAATGGACTGCATTATGGTACAGGACACCTGTTCGATTCTTTTGTCCCTAGCCAATCGATTAAAACAGGCACAACCTCTATGTTGACTTCCTCCCACAGCTAGTCCATCTAGAAGGACCCTCGTTCCTCCCTGTGTCCATCCCCCCCTGTGACCGAGCCACCGAGCGCGCTACATACTCGGGGCTAAGTCCGTGGCTAGGTCAGTGGGAGAACGAGGGTCCATCTAGATGGACTACCCACAGCAGGATAATTTGTTTTGTCCATATTGCAGGCCCGATTGCAGGAGCCAAAACAAAATGTGGGAAAATACAATGCATCAGTCAAGGTACGAAAGGTAAGCAGGCTTTGGTATAAATGATCTAACAATCTGGATTCAGATGGTAGCCAGGACCCTTCCACTGGAAGTGTGCCTTTGAGGGTTTAATTGAAAAACACACACCCTTACAGGCCTGTAGAGGGTGCTAGCACAGGTGATCAATAGTTTAATTTGGCCAAACAAGTCTTCCAGAACCTAAGCATGCAAAGAACAACCACTTGCAGAAATATCCGAAATGCTCAGGTGAACCAGGTGCATGTTTTGTATTCCTTGCACAGCTGTTTGACCCCTTGCAAATTGTCTCTTTTATTTTTAGAGTAATTTTAAGCAATGGCGACACAGTTTTGACAATTGATTTAAAGGCGGACTCAGAGATTTCCCGATGAGGGCGCACTCATTTTTCAAACAAATCATGTTTTTTGCATATACATAACGCTTGTCCATCTACTAATCACTGTGTGAAATAACTAAGCTCAAAATCGATGTCCTTCATATAGAAAATCACAACTTTGTTATAAAATTCTGGATCCGGAATTTTTGTTATACACGGTATCCTATGGGACTGTTATACTGTGCATAAATAGACTATAAATGTTTACTGCATGAAAACGGAAAATCCGATTCATCTCATACTTTGGAAATGAGCATTTTATGTTACTATCTATAGTTTTAGATCACTACTTTTAATTACTACACAAAAAATTATATTACCTCCCCTAAAATCCATTGCGGGAATCTTGCCATATAGGCCTACAAAGGTCATAATATGTATGTTATTGGGCCCTCTATATGCCTATTTTCCATAGAAAGACATGTAAAACTAGATTTTGATGAAATTTTATCAAATTTACACAGGATGTTGTTAGTGGAATAAATACTTAAAATTAGTTGTCAAAAGTGTGTTGCCATTGATATTTTTTGTTTTATTCTCATTTTGTCATAATAAATGAGACCTTCAAAGAGCTGTGCTTGCATGTTTGATGAATCTGGAGGGCAAATTGACTTTGATTAAAAACAAAATGGCATTAAAACCAGTGTATCCTTAACCCTTAACAAACCAGGTCTGCCCTTTATTAACAAATGACACTCAGAACCACAGTTATGTCAAAATCATGTTTATTTTCATAATAAAAAAAGGTAACAATAAAATTTAAAATCATAGAAAACATGATTATATAGGGATAGACAAAAGCCAAATAAGGTCAGAGGTGGCCACCCCCACCCCCCAACTTAAAGGGACATAATGGCATGAAAAAAAACTCTTCCTGTTTTTGCTATTTTTACAGAATGTAAACATCCAAATTGTTTTCAAACTCGTGGAAGTGATTTCAGTAAGGGTCCTTTTCATTATGTCAATTTTTTTCATGCCATTATGTCCCTTTAAATGTTATGTGTACAAAATAGAAAAGCAAACTTGGTGATATCACATGACAAAATCATCCAAAAATTAACCATATCCCCAGATAATAATGTTACATTTTTTGTTGTTTTTGTTTGTATTGTTTACTTTCAGAGTTTGATGTAGCGAGTTCCCATTTTAGGATAAATCAACTCCTGAGAGTAATTCAATGTCAGGAAAAGTTGCCAAGTATTGCAGACTTAAAACATTTTTCATGTAATATACAAGATATATTCAACAACTGAGATTAAAATTCTACTTCAAGAGTCCAACTTAACTAAAAATCATGTTCATATGTTTCCATTTTCTCAAAACAAACCTTTTTTGTGTGTGTAAAAGACAAAGTTTATCTTGTGCCTGAGAGTTGATAGGGGACAACCCATCATGTCCCTAGTGCAGTGACAATTTCGCACTCAATGGTTAAACACATGTGTGTCGCAATAAATTTACACTCCTACTGAAGCCACAATCAGGCATTGTTTTTTCCAAAATTTAAAGTGGCCATTGTGTCTCTCAATTACCGTGTTGCATCATACCAACAAATAATATTACTGTTCTTCATCAAAGCGACATGAAAACTTGTTTAAAGTTACCTTCAAATTGTTTTTTCCATTTTTGTTCTTTTTGTCAATGTTGAGTCCCCAACGTGTTGGCATAAAATCAATGTTATTGAAAAAACTGTTTGTCCTCAACATCACCCTTACCATTAATCCTACTACATTTTTAATGCAAATAATGAATCAATCGACTTAAACAAAATTAAAGTTGGTGATTACGTTCTTAAAGAAAATATGACTGACAGTTGGATCTGCTCTACACTAGGAATTCAAAACCAAAAAGTTAAGGGGTGCGGTGCACATGGGAGTTGAACCATTATAAAATAATCTTTGGTCCGTATAAAGTTTGGTTGCAAGAACTTCTTTTTGCCAAATTTTCTTTTCTGCTTTAGAAAATGTGCCACAAAATAGTAGTCACAGCTTCACTTACTGAGGGATTTCAGATTTGAAATCCTCTTATCCTATAAATTAGACAGTTGCTGCAAGCCAGGTTATCGGAAGGACGGCTACAAAAAAAAAATAAATTGTATTACCAAATGGAAAGGATATGGGTGTAATGCTGATGTTCCAAACCCAGCAAGGCATTAGGTGACAGAAGACTCAAAAAATAGGGGTGGTCTTTGGGTGCGAAAAAATGTGCCTAAAATGTCCCCAAATTGGGGTTTTTGAACAATTTTTTAAAATTTTCTTTAGAAAATTTGCAAAACAATTTCACCCAAAATAGGGGTCTTATTTACACCAGATACTTGGGAGGCTGTTACAGACTGTTCATCTTATAAACGATGTTTTAACATAATTCTATATTTGTTCATTTTTTCTTTACAAGATTTGATAAACAGTATTGCAATATATTTGCCATACCAATTACCCACATTACAAGAAACAATATAAAATTAGCTGGCAGTTTATGGCAGAAGAAGAAATTATCAACAGAAAGGAACCCCGGTTGATTGCAAGCAACAGGTGGTGAGTTTGAAGCTGCCCTAAGACAAGATTGCTTTTTGTAGCGTAACTGACAATGTCCATAGAAGCATGTTCAATGTTCAAATCATACAAACAAGTTTTGGGCTTTAAAGCACATAAAGATACCCGAGTTATACATCTTCATCTTTTAAACAGCAAGAGAAGATATCAGTAGCTTAATTCCCACATTGCATTGCTTCCAATGGAGGATTTCGCTAGAGGTGGAAAATGACTAAATGAACCATATCGATCACAAACTTGCATTTTAAGAATGTTTCATATACTCTAATGACTCACATGACTACCTGTAAAAAAATTGCCATTGGGAGCAATGCTTTGTGGGAAGCTACTGATATTCTCTTATTCCTTCCCATCATAAGCTGGTATAGACCGTATTCAATATGACGTCAGCCACCAGACATGTTGGTGGACAAGATGCATACATTCCAGGACTACAATACATTAAGCCGTCAATCGATCCATGTTTAGAGATTGCACAGGGATCATTGACAGGTGAATGTATTGTAGTACCGGAATGCGTCTATCTTGTCCACCAACATGGCTGGCTATTGAATACGGTCTATACACCTGGGTGGATAAGGAAACACAAGATAAAGCATGTTGCTCATGGTCAACAACACACACACAGCCACTACTGGGTCTGATACAGCTATCTTAAAATCTGAGTCTATAGCTATCTGTGCTATAAATGCACGATCTCCCAGAACAAAAAATGGCACACTCACATCTTATGGTGAATCTGATAATACAATTCAAAAATTAATGCAGGTGATGTATCATGTAAAGCATTATCATTAAACACAAAGATTAATTACCCAATATCCAAAATGGAAAACATCCAGGATCACCATGCATATAACAGAATTATGGGGATAAAGGGCATAATCTCTATTTGTAATACATCTGACAATATGCAACACACAGATTACAGTATAGTACAAGAGCACAGTGAAAATGGTAATTATTCAAGGTGAGCTCATGGGAGCAGTCAACAGTCTAGCCATTGTCTCTTTCTTTACAAAAGTGATTTTTTTTCAAGTAAGTGATACACTGTTCTCCTGATGACCATTTGAGGTAAGAAGCAAATGAGAGAAATTATTACATGTCTAAAAACACCATGCCTTATTCTAAGGTCTTTGAATTTCATTGCACAAAAGATACTGTGATAAGTAAAATTCTTCCCATTTTCCATGATATTGGCATTGGAATTGTGCTTTCCAATTATGCTTTGCATAACATGCACCTTATACACCATTCTTCTATTGTTCAACTTACATATCTAAAAAAAGAGCAAATTGTAAAACATCTTTATTTGTATTTTTTTCAGATGTTGTGAAATGGCTACAAAAATCATTGAAACATAAATACTAAAATACAAAGCCTTGAACAATGTACAGTTTTAGTTATGCTCATTTCTGATAAAGAGAAGAAAAATAACCATGTGGAAAATATGCACATCAATATACTTAATTATGATTATTACAAAGATGTCATATTATGATAGCTGCTTATGAAGGACTTATTTACTTCTATAGCAGATTTCAAAATTAAATTAAAAGTTTTAAGTCTGTCCATTCACTGTGAGAGGTTGGGGGTAAGAGAAATATTTAATGGCCACAGGTAGAAAAGTTATGGTACTCATACAAGTTTTTAGTAAATGTAGCTAGTAAATACAGGTTGACATTTAAAATGCATTGTTTCATAACTTGGATGTTCATTTGAAAGTATCAGGATGAAAACACCAGCAATTATTTCATTAATGTTGTTATTTGAACCATACCTTCCCTTTGACAATACAAATATCATTCTTATCCCCAAAAACGTACTGGCGAAAAATGCATTCTTATATCAACGCACAATAAAACACAAATAAGGTTTATGTTGTCATAAAAAAGTGGGCCAAACTTGTTTAAGAGATTAGAATCAAAGTTCCTTCTATCAATTAACAGACCATTGTGAAACTGAATGATTCAGGTTCCAGTGAGCCGATTCTGTACCAGTCCGGGACGACTGCCGGACCCGGCAATGTTGCCGTAGCGGCAGTATATTGCCAGTTCCGGGCAACAATAAAAACAAGCATCCCTGCAGAATTCGGAAACCTTGAACGATTTATTGATGGGGACTTATATTTTACAGGGGGAGATCCATATTTTACCCATGATAAAGTATGTTATGTCGCTAAATTTTCACCCAGGACTTTAAACCATGTCACCTTTGGGGTGGGTTACAAATTTGAAAATTCAATTTCTCACTTTTTTTCATTTTTATTAAAATTTTAGGTAAATCATTTTAATATCACAAAATATATATTTTATTCAATTTAACATTATTGACGAAATAATGTTTGCACCACTTTCTATACTCTAAAATTGCATTATAGATTAACTACCAAACTTTAACTTTTACCGCGCTTGCAATGAATTGTGGGAACAACAGTGCAGTACCCGGCAACACATTGCCGGTTGCGGCAACATTGCCGGATCTGGCAGTCGGCCCGAACTGGTAAAGTAAACTTTGTACCATGGACACAATCTATTTTGTGGATGGCCAACAAAGGCCTAGTCCCACGTAGCCGGGGATGGAACCATCACCCCTATGGATTTAGGTAGGGAGTCTACGTAATTAGAAATCTTACTTAAGTCCTAGAGCAGAAGCTGCAGATGGATCATCGCTCTTTGTACGGTTTCACCATTGTCAGGGGAGAGCTCCAACTGGCAAAATATGAATGGGAGCATTTGGATTTTCTTTTCTTTTTTTTTTTGTCGGGAATATTGGCATTAACCAGTGGTTTTAATCAAGGAGATTATGCGGACAACTGGGCGCCACATTTAGCATGCTGGGGTTTACAGAACAGTCCATTGTTATCTGACACCAGGGGATTACCCTATCGGAAAGGCTTGTAGCAAGTCTTATCATGGCATCATCTGCTACGCTTCTTTTAAGATTTGCACCAGGGAGAGCGGATATAATTGTTGAGGATTTGATGAAGTATGAAAAAAAAATAGTATGCATAACATTCAGAGCTTTAATTACCATCGGTCAATGGTCAATACATACTGACATGAATAAGGTTTGAGTATTTATGTGGTTTTGGTTTATCTTGTGCCCCCCCCCCAACCCGCTCTTAGATTGAGAGGCGACGAAAAAAATTTGCACGCCAGACGAATTTTTTTCTGTTGGTACATTGCATGTTACGGTTTTTAATTCACAAATCTTTGCCCGCCCCCCTTTTTGGCCACTTCCGGGTACCAATTTGGTCCAAATTTCCTGAAGGCCTAAGGACTCGTAAAACCCAAGACAGGGCAAGAGGTGAGTACAAGCTCTATTTATAAATCCCTTATTAATTCCCAAGGCTCTAAATGGCAAGCCTGCAAAGAGGTAACAAATATTTGGGGCACGTAGCCTCAACAAAAACAGCGAGTCATAACCCTTATAACAAAACTGAACATCCCCCCCTCCCACTTCATGAATATAAAACTTCTTCAAAGCCCGGTTCAATTTGTACAGTTGTCTTTTCTTGCCACGCTCCTCCTAAGCCCATGATATACTTCCAGCGCAGGGGAGCCAAAAAGCTTGCTGCGACTGAAGTATATTGTGGACTCTAGACTCAATAAAATCTAATTATAGGGAAGGGCATCATGCTACACTTCAAAAATGTACAACCAATTTCTCATTGGGACGCTAACTACTAATTCAGGGATTCAACAATACCAAAACAAAGTTGTTAGGGGTTTCACATCCTGTAATTTAACAATGCATCATGGGACTGGTTTGTTGACAGCCACTACTCTCCTGTAATGCAAAAAAAATATTGACCAAGATTTGTCTTTGAGTACCAAGATAATATGCGATTAGATCCAAGAATTAATGAGCCTGGTGTTGGGGAAAATTGTTTAAGATATGGGGAAACTAAAGCATGTAATGTCTTTTGTTTTCTTTTGTAAAGCAATGTGAATATATTTTAGAAACCACAAAAATAAATGTGCATTTCCATGTGTAATCTGTACAAAAGTCAGAATTGAATATGGACAAAATCGGATTTCATTTGTGCTGGATAAAAATCAATTATCATAACCATGATTTATCAAGAGGTTTGATAGACACAAGACAAGACCTACATTAAAACCCTACAGTGAAACAGCACCGAAAATGGGTGGTGATTGTTTGCCTTACAATTCAAGGGGTCCAGATCCAGATCCCCATAGCCCAAGGTTTACAAGTCTAACCTTGTCCCTAAAAGGTTCTTTCATATTACCTCAACACCAAGACAAACTTGTGGCATAACAAAAGATTCACATAATAAAAAAATTACAAATTGATACAGAAGAACTTGCATTTAATGATGTCTTGAAGGTAATCAATGGAATGCTTGGGAAGACTTGCTTGGAGGGAGATAAGTATTGTGTTTACTTTTAGAATTTGAAAAGCTTGAATTTTTCTTATTTTCTATTTTTTTGAGGCAGGCCGCAAAATAAAACCGGTTTTATTTTTTTTTGTGCCACCTACCCGTTGCCTTGATGCCCAAAAATTTTGCCATTCTGGCCCTATTCATTAATATGTAATTGCCTCCCTGATTCCCTTGACACAATTGAAAAATTTGCTTGAAATTGGCGGCCCTTTCTAAAAATTTCTTATTGGCACCATTGTTTGAGGTAGTTCTAAAATGTGGACAAAGGCACATGGTTTCCAATTTACCTGTTTTTAAGGAAATTTGATCCAACACCCTATCAAAGTCATTGTTTGGAGCACAATTTGTAAATAAAGGCATTACTTGCATGTTTATCTCAAAAAGGACCCCAAAATAGGGTTTTGGTTTTAATAATTTGAATAATGCTTCATACCATAAGAAACACGAGATGTGTGCTTACATAAGGTTTCATTTATTAACAAATGCATGCTAAGTGTTACTCAAGTAAAATTGGAACTCGTCAGAACATTGTGACGACATCAAAATTTTTGGTGTAGATTTCTTTGA
>JAMKCH010033691.1:0-111497 GCA_023653785.1 Ophioderma brevispina
GTCGTATTGTGATAGCGAATGTACGCCATCTTTAATACCGAGTTTAATATATAAAGATTCGCCAGGAAATTGGGCCAATTTAAATAATTTTCAAGAGATGTGCAATACTAGAGGTGAGAACAAACCCCGTAAAATGATGTTTATCATTTTAAAAGAAATTATTTCGGCAAAATATGTACTTGCAGGGGTGCGCAACTGTTTTAAACGATACGGGATATGCCCGGTGGCCTATCATGCACTAAAAAGCAGACATTTTACCCAAAGGGTATACCAAAAGTTGCACACAAAGACACACACCAAAGCAAAATTCATGTGAACCAAAATTTTAAAGTTTAGGTGGAGATATGTTCTGTGAAGTAATTATAGCGAAGCCGGATATTCTTGTCGCACACGGTTGGAGGTGGTGTCTGACAAAAATGTACAGTACACCGAGACAGCCCCACATGCACACACCACCAGAGGACCACGGATGTCTGACACCATTACACGTACACGCACATCACACACACACAGAGGGAAGAAAACTCCTGCTCGCTCAGTCTCACTCAGGGTGTTGAGTATAGATACCCTGGTACTGAAAAATAGATGGAATGGTGCATAAGACTTGCCAAAAATATCCTGTATTGAGTATACTATATACCATGACACACCGCACAAAAATCACACATTTTCATGCAAACACCACTAGTACACAGACTACACCCTGACACACAAAACACAAACAAACCACACAAGTTACCTTTAGTAATGTGTTTTGAACTACATCGTCTGGGATTTCAGGAAATTCTTGCACGAGTTGCAGCATGCGAGTATGATCGGGCTGGTTTACTTCCCTTGTAACAAGCGCCTGCTGCTGCTCGGTTGTATTAGGGACACAAGGTAAGCTCACTGCAGATGAAAAACATGCAGAAAGCAAAAGATCACACCATGCTTTATTAGAATCAAAGAAATGGCAAATTACACAAGCAACAAACGTTTAATAAAATAGCATCGCAAGGACACGCATTTCACACATGTAGGTATAAATCATGTATTTGAGTGATATTAACGCGGCATTTAAGTGATTCAGCCCCCTGTTTGATTCATTGATCACTGGATATCCTGAGAATAGATTATTCTCAAAATTTTGGATGATCCCGATCTTGCCGGTTTTGTGTTATGAACAATTGCTCATTTCCCACGGTCCCATAGGTACTGTGCTTGATTTCTGTCCGTTTACGGACAGAAAATACCCAAAATGCGAATTTTCTTACCGATGCGACCAAATTTGCACGTATGATTGAGCACACGTGGATTACTAAGGCTAACGGTTAAGAGGATTACAAAAATCGCAACCCATTGTTTGAGGTAAGTGTTTTTTTTTTCCGGGGGGAAAGGCTGTGGATCCCGAAATGCCCCTTTAATTATTATTAAATAAATTGACCTATGCTCAATTTAACCGCACTATCTAACCATCACTTCTCAAGTGCTTAACATCCATTCTTATTCATATAGGTTCTGATAAATGGGATTTCAAACTTTGTATGTACAGTTTTTAAGTATACAGATGCGATACAATTTTGTTCAATATTGGATCGCATACAGGCATTATTGCCAATTATCCATGCCAATTATTGTATCCGTGATTGCCTATTGATATCGAAAATTTGCTGATACCGAATTTCATTGTGACTAACCAATGCTGCGTCGGTCACTGGAGCATGATTACCACATTGCTACCCACTATGAAAACAAAAATGGCTTCATCCAGGCCCCAAAACAAAACACAAAAAACCAAAAAAAAAAATGATTCACAAGTCTCAGCGATGAGGAAAGTAACAGGCAGTTGCTTTTGAACGAATGATTGGTAATTGACAATTACCAAGGATACCCAGTGCATGCATGCAAATGATGCTTTCAAGGGGCATGGTAAAGCTGAGAGAAAAATTGGGAAAGGATATGTAACACACACACCATAAATCCATCGATGAGAATGGACAATGAAACACTAAGTTTGGCATCGTATAAAGTCTGTCTCAAAAAAAGTTGTACAATCCGCAAAAACAAAGTGGTACAATCCGCAAAAAAATTGGTTAAATATGAAATTTTTAAAAATGACTGGTAAAACATTTTCACTCAAACAGAAAAGTGGCACAACTTGATTTTTGTGTTCCGCCGTAAACTGAGTTATCTCTCGAATTAAACAAGCAAATATAGTCTATTTTTATTCCTGTCAGTAAACGCATATTGTCGACGGTGAGAATTCATTTGGAGGTGGGATGTGTTGAGATAAAAACTAAAAGTCGTGTTAACAGCTGAAATGCTCAAGTTTTGGTCAACAGATGCGATGCTTTAACCCTTTTTCATGAACATTTTTGTATCGACGATGTAAAGGGCTCATAACAGATTTCAATTGAATAGATTGTCGTAAAGAGTGAGACACTCATGATTACTTTGTTTGGGTAACCACAAACAAAAAAAAGAGCGATAAGTTCACAACACGAGAGGGTGAAAGGGAGGATTAGGCCACGAAATATTGTAGTCTGTTATGAGATGACCAAAACTCTAAGCTACTTTTAAATGATTGGACAAAACTGTCAAAATCTTATTCTGGAAACAAGAGAAATAAATTAAAACGTATCAGATTTTCTTAGTATTATTTATTTGACGTAAAAGAACTTCAATTTGTGAGTAATAATAACTGATTCATATGTTTTCATGTTGAATGCTTCAGAGTTTTTCCAGTTGGGGTTGGAATTTGGAAAGAATTCATATGTACCCCCCTCGTCTATATTTACATATACAATTTATTTTACTTTGGCCTTGTTTGATCAAAACCGGAATAAACAGCCTAAAAGTAATAACATTTATGTATTATGTTATGCAGTCAGGCATTTGCGTTTGTAATATGTGCTTCGTGAGAAAAGGGACATTTTTTATTATGGCCTTATTTTATCCGGTATCGTGACATCGATTTCTATTGTAGTGATTGGTAAAGTATACAGCCTCTAAGAATGAATGGAATCGTCGACACGTCCCGCCAAAAACTTTTAATGAACTGACGGAAAAAAAAATATCCGACTATAGATGAAACAAAAATACGGAAAGCCCTGGTCTTTCTCTTGTAATGTGCTTTCAACAAAATGACTTTTTTTTTTTTTACATGTATGTTGATAAATAATATTGAAAAAATTGGTCTTTGATTTAACTTTTTTAGACATAAGCGTCGTTCGGAGTGTTTTGATCAAGATTCGCCAGTACAACACAAGGTCTGGTTTGAGTCAGCCTGATATTTTAAAATTTGGATTGCTGAGGTTGATAAAGAAAATATCGCCGAAAGGCCTATATCAACTCTCGGGGCGATTCGAAGACGAGCCTGATATTTTTTGGCGAGGGCGATTTTTCTGTTATCAGCCGAAAAAGCATCCATATGATTATTACATTATGCATGAAGAAGCTGACTTGACCAAAATAGTTTTAAAATTGCTCTTCAAACTAATAAAAAAGGTATTTGCTTGAATGAGTTGCATGAACGAATGCCCGATATTTTTGCGTATTTAAATGCTATTGCAATATGTCTATAAGGAGGGGGGAAAAATCTTACTACTAATGAATGCAATATACTTAGTGCCTTTCTCCGAAAGATGCCGATATCTCCGAAATAAATTTATATATAAATGTACCACCTTAAGTATGACATACCGCCCATCCCCACCATCAGTACCACACATTGCCCAACACTTACCCTAACTCATCCTCTTTTTCCCTTTCTCCCGAACGCGCAAACTGAGAACAATCGTTTTTCGCTCAGGGGGAGGGGGAGGGTCGGATGCACATGTATCTTTTTCCCACCTCCTTCTAGACATATTTGCAATAGGCATTTTAATGTCCGATTGCGGAGGGGAAACTACTTACCTCATGATGCAAATATACTTAGTGCACGCTGAGCAGCACCGACCCGGAGGAGTGACAAACAAGGTACTGAAAGCGGTAATGTCTACGCCCCTGGACATGAAGCGGACCACCCAGAATAGTCACTTAGGACTGATAACACATATCAAATCCTAATAGCTTTGTCCAAAAATACACAAACTACACATTCTATCTACACACTTGCCCTAACAAGTCATGAGTACAGAACGGCAAGTAAGCAACTCCTCGATATAGCAATAGTCTAAAACACTGCCTGCAAGTCATGTCTTGGATAACATGTGGTTCGTATTTTCAGGACTAACAATTTGACAATATCCTGGATAGTGAGCTTGTTATAGAATGTGCCCAGAAAGGGGCAACCTTGCGGGTTTGCGTGAGCTGAGCCTACCTGATCAACAAGGCTTAGCTCTCATAATCATTTCTACTAGCCAGCCTGCCGCCTGAGATAGTTGATTTATCTGCTGGTGGTATGGCTGAGGAGGTGATAAAAGGTTGCTCAGAAGTTGCGCGAGCAGTAAGCCTGTTTACTAACGTACCACTTAAGCGCCCTCCCGTGACAACTTAATCTTTAGGACCTGATACAGTCTGATAAGATGGAAAACCCTGGAGATGCTTTAAGTAACGCCTCACATTTTTGTTGCAAAACTTTGGGCGCAATACAAAGTAACTCCTCGCTTGCCGAAAACTGAAATTCCTATCTCCTAAGGCTGTAAGTCAGAGACAGCACACTAACGACTGAGGGATCGCTAAAAAAATAGTCTTAAGGGTAGCGTCACGGAAGCGGACTGCAGGGTTAAAAGGGGTGCTTTGTTCAAAGACTTCTAGCACAGAAGGCAAGTCCCAGGGAGGCCAAATTTTCCTCACAGGATGCCTAGAATTATTCATACCGTCTATCATAAGGCGGAGAGCATCATTATTAGCTAGAGACTTGTCTTTGTTGCTATGAAACCTAGGCGGGCTACACTCTTTCCATACAAAAAAAATTGCGTATGGGCGATTGCTAAAGTGAGATTCCGAGTGGTGATGAGTTCAAAACGTCAAGTACATGTGAAATGGTATCCCGTAAAACCGATTACCATTCGGTGCAAACTCTGGGAGCTGTTTGACAGCCCGAATTGCAGGCAACGGAAGGCATACGCTTGTTTGTTTATCTTGAACCTCAACCATTGTTGGTGGGAATGAATGGAACATGTTAAGTGTCCTTGAGGTCATTGATGAAGGCCCAGCAGAGGGGTGCAACTTTTTCGGGTAGTCACGCTCCAGGGTACCCGGAACTATTTTTCGAGCGAGTACCCGTGACTCGAAATTTTGGTATGTTTCTAAAAATACTTGGGAAAGGACGCGACACATGTTGACATACCGATTAAGACTCTTGGATATACTAAATGATCAAACGGGTTTCAAACAGTGGCAACTTAATTGCAGAAATTCAACTTGACAACCAAAATTTCGTAAAGCCCTTCCAATTATGAAATCAATGATGTATATTTTTGCACTGCCAAAACCAATAAGAATGTTAATTTGTGTTTAAAAATGTGGCTACATGAACTACTTTGTAGCGGAACACCTCGGGTCCATGTACTAAAATGATGTGGCTTTCCATTCATAAACTGCTCCGCCCGTAGCCCGTTAGCCAATCCATAAAATAATCGCCGATAAATTTCCATAAATACAGTTTAAACCAATCTGCAAATGTAATTATCCCAGGCAGAAAAACATTTCCAGTGACCGCAGAAGCCATAAAAATGTGCGGTCCGTGTAACCGAGAACATCGTCTTCTGCGCACCTGTACAAACCCTAGGGGAAAATTTCTAACACATTGAAATGGCGCTGTGATTATTTTACGCCGCTTACACCTAACAATTTCTTTTCCTTTCACCTTACCAACCTTAAAAGCTTGTTAGATTTTAGTAGCGAATGTGTTCCCCTGTCTATCATTACACGATTCAGATATTTTCCAAAAGAAACCGTCATTTCGTTAGTCGTTGTGTCAAAGCCGATTATTTTTCGACGTGCAGGTACCGCTTACACTAGTCTAAATTGCAATTGGTTTCCCATTAGTAGTGGAGCTGGATTCCGAAATTGTCTGCGATATATATCATGCTCATCATTATTTATGTGCCAAAAACTAAAAACGTAAGAATTAAAGAGTCTGCTGCTAAGAATTATTCAATTGATATTACTGATTGGTGACCGATAAATTAACCATAACAAGGGAGAAGAATGTAAACGATTTAATTGCCTGTCAAGTGAGTTTTGCTTTTTATTTTGTGAAGTTCAATCCGAAGAGAGACGTGTATTGTTGCCTTCAATGTAGCGTACACGTAAGCACGGACATGTTTCCAACGCTCGTGGCGTAAGATGTAAAAGCCATATTTTTGGTTTCATCAAAAAACAATTAACATACCCAGGCTTAAGGGTGAGACTATCCCTAATTACGACTTATATGAGGGAATTTAGGATGGTTGGCAAGTTGAACTATAAATATGGTATCGTTCTGATGACCAATTTACATGAATCTTGCTATGTGTCTTCATAGCAACAATAGGGAACACGTCAGTAAGATTTATACACGTGATGTTATAGTGATTCCTTTTTCCGGAAATTCGCGTATCGAGGCTGGCAAATCCAGTCCCGGATTCGAAAGTAATTCGATTCGAACCTTCGAGCGAGTTCCGGTGTGAAAGCAAAGATATAGTCCGGTGGTGGCCATAGTCCGGGGCCCATAGACGATAACTGAATAAAGCGTGAACGAATGTTGCGTGAAGATCCAACTGAATGCCTTGCCTATTGCTCACACATTTTCCAAACAGTGTTTGATCGGCGATTGAGAACCGTGGCTAAGGTTTCCATGCGAAAGCGTTGGTTTCTATATATGCATAGAGAGACTTAGATTGATTAGCTAAGAAGATGCCAAAAACGCGGCTCCAGGTTGGTTTTTTTTTTTTCGATCGGGTACACCCACTCTTTTCGTATGCCTAACGACAGAGCCAGAAAAGGGCTAGTTTGTAGCCGAAACTGACCCGACACCGCCCAACCCGAAGTGGGGCTTTTTGTTTTCAAAATGTGGTCACCAAAGTAGGTGAATTTTAAATTTCCTTTGTAAATTTGTCACTTAGGTCTTATTTTGAATGATTTGAATGTTGTCTGTCACAAAATAAAAGTAAAAAAAAAATAAAAACTGTCGTTACCCTATTTTAATGCTTCAATTTTACAGGTACTCACATTTCCGACCATGTCGGACGGAATTTCAACCAACAATAATATTATCACATGAGAAACAATCAAAGATTAATTTTAATTAACATAACTTTTGATATAAAGTTTGACACTTTACCTGAATGATATCAGCATTTTTTTTATTTCACATGTTTTTCAAGTTTTTAAATTCCCAGATAAATAGAAAATAAACAAAAAATTCGCCCGACAGGGTCAAAAATCTTAAAGTTTTTTCTATTTTCTACAACAACAAATAAAAAAATTTTCATAAATTTTTCTGTCAAGTATCCATGAATTTAATGAAGTATTAAGCTCAGAGTGGATGTTTAAATTCTAGCTTTATTTTATTAGAGTAAAAAGGGGCAAGATTTTTTTGTTCCGTCGACATGTTATGTTAATCCGTCCGACATGTTTTAAACAAAGAGTGCTCTTAAAGTTTTTCTTTTGGGCCATTTCATCAAGCTTTGCATAACATGGATCATTAAGAAAAATTGAAGCTGTACCCAGAAAAGTGCAAAATTTTCCCAAAAAATCATCAATTTCTACATAGAATCCCTGCAAACAGCTGAAAAAACAAATTTTTCAACATTTTTTTGCCAATTTTGTGGGACAAAGGCTGTTGATTGGCAGACTTGATCTATTTCTTGGTCTCTTTGACTCGACTGGCAAATGAAATTATTTTTATAATACTTTTGACTAATGAAGAAGTAGGAACAATTAAGATTATTAAAGAAAAATATCATATCAACAAGGATTTTTAGAAAATAGTTACACATTTTTTTAAAATGCATATTTGGCCGGAAGCAGGTAGGACAATTTTTACAGATTTCATTCATTTCATAACCATCCCACAAGTTGTGCAATTAATTTTAAATGCGTTCCAATTGAAGCTAACATGTTTATATCAATGCACAGCAATGAATTTTTCCACAAACCAGAAACTACTGATGGCTTGCAACTTTTCTGTTTTCTATACAAATCATGTCGGAACGAAACAAGGCATGTCGGACGGAATTTTGACTGTTTTTGCTGCCTCAAATGAACAAAAAGCACTTACCAGTTGAAAACCAATACTAATAGCTAATATCCGAAGTTACTAGACAGTACAAAATAAATACACAAGAGCAGAGTCGATTAAGAATGTCAACATTTCCATTCCGTCAACATCTCGATTCCGTCGCATGCTCCCATTTGAAGAGAGCGCTTTAAGAAGATCGATGTTTTAACAATTAACATTTGGTAATTCTTGGGTCAGTGATTTGCTGTTTCATTATCCAGTGGGTAAAAGAAGAATTTTTCCTTTTTAATTTCGATAGAATAGTCCATACCCATAACATTTCGTAGAGAACCCTATTTTCTATCGATTCCGTCCGACATGAATGGTTTTCACGCTAAAAGTAAAATCTCACAGGACTATTTTAGAATTTTCATATGATATTTTAGTAGGAGGGTACAGTATCCTATATATGAGAATGATTGCAACTCATTTGTCCTAGGTCAAAATACCAGCTAGTTGCTCTAAAACTTCAAATTCCTTCCGACATGCTTACGATCATTTTGAAACACAGCCAGTTGTACGGACGACCCTTGCCGAACTATGGAGGGCCGATGACTAGCAAACGGCTGCTTTACCTACCCCCCCCGCCCCCCCCCGTAGGGGGACACAAAGAGGGACGACGGCTTGAATTTTTTTTGCCACAGTCTACTTAATTCAGAACTTTCTTAGCCACGCTTCTAAGAGACGAGGAAAATTCCTCGGTAAAAACGGCACTCACTATTCTAATCAATTTGGAATCGTGAGATTGAAGATCGTCTACAAATTTCCACTTTGAGGCCCGTAGCGTGGGACAGAGCCATAGACTGCTTCAATCAATTGTACGCCTGCTAAATCAGCCGCTAACCACACGCTGTGCTGCATCGTCTATCCGTGAGCGATATCTCTCCATTCCTCAGAGAGAGTTTTGTCCTGAAGGGGGTGAGGGAAATATAAAAGCACATCCGGACTAGCATCTGAGAGTATTGTACGGGACATTGTCCTAAGCAAAAAGTCTAGGTTGAACAACTCACTCTCCAAGTGGAGGTCCAAAATCCATCTGTCTCTGGTTAAATCTAGATTTGAAAAATTCTTAACATATTCCGAGTCTAAGGAAGGAGGCCTGAAAAGTTTAATCCACTTCTGGAACTCGAGATATCGTGGTAAAGACGATCCCGCGAATCGGATGGGCGACTTAATTTATATACATCCTTCAAATTCTTTTCTTCAATCACATCATCACATCAAACAATAAATCAAGATATAAATTGCAGTTAACAAATAAAAATGGATTTCCAATAGAAATCAGATTATATTTATCGGATATATTAAATTAGAAACTAGTTGATACGAGGTTAACTGGTAAACTTAACTTTCTAAGAGCCCGCTTCTACAACTTATGGCCACAGCACCGCACATTGTCTTTGGCCATCGACAGAATGGGCATTTATTTTTAGAGGAATGACTCAGCCCAAGATTGTCATAGAGGAGAAAGAGCTTTCCTCCTAAGCTGTGATCTGGCGGATTGCAAGATGGATCAACAGCATCAACCCCGAAGAATTCCGAAGAATCACGAACCGAAGTTGAAAAAGAGGCAACAAGGGATAAGATATGTAAGGAACCCGAACTAAGACTAGAAGCAAACGGCTGCGACGTCACCGGCTGTGGGCTACTTTGAATTCCCGACAAGCCTTGAAAGGAACGGAGGCTGTGGAAAGAAACTATTACCAGGCCAAGAAATTTAAATTGATTCCATTGAGTAGGACTAAAATTTGCTCGACTGAATAAAATAGGGTTTTGAAAGCAAAGGGGGCCGCCGGAACGTTATTAGAACAAGCGAAGGTCGCGCTATTGTCCGAGTTACTAGGAGATCGTGTAATAAAAGGAGTTACAATCGATCGGTATGGATCTGGTAGCGGGGTCCATGAACCTGACTGGATAACTACACTATGGAGTTACAATATGCTCCACGCACCCAGTACAGTTCGCGGGTTCTGTACATAACATTGATATGAACTGACCCTGTGTGCTTTGGGTACCATATAACATTATCAAACAACCAGGTGTATTTTCTAATACTTGTGAATGAAAGCTTCTGAACGGTGCTGAGATTGTATAAGCTCATAGTGACTGCCCGACATACCGATACGGCCTGGGCCTCAAGCCGACCCGAGTACTTAAATCGGAAACGACATCGTTAGATAATTGTGTTGTTAATTATGGGAATTTTTGTTCGGAAAAAGACTCTGTAGAGAAATTGTGTTCGTATATCGGGTTTGTCCGAGAAATAAACCCATTAGAGAGGTGGTGCTCGGTAAATATGGGATTTGTTTGAGAATAGACTCGTAAGAGATGCTGTGTTCTGTATTTATCGGATTTATCGAGAAATAAACTCGTTAGAGAGCTGGTTGAATTAATGCGATTTGTTCAGAAATAAACTCGTTAGAGAGTTGTGTTCGGTAATTAATCGGATTTTGAATTAGACTGGATAGCTGGTAACGATACCTTCGTTCGTGTTATCAATGCTTGTTTCGGTCTCTGATATCATTATCTGTAGTCTTTCGGTATGTCCGATCGTCCAGAACCACCACCGCCACAAGCATTGTTATTGTTCTACTCTGTCATCAGGTTTAATTCAACAAGTGCCTTCGGGTCGAACCATCGTGGAACGACCGTCCGGCACCAGCCCTTGTTCTTTGTCTTTCGATTTTATCACAGACCACTCTTGTCCGTATTCGAAAGATTTCGTCACCTCTTTGTTGTGCCAGATCCGCTTTTTATTCCTGCACTCGTGCCTCTAGCGGATCTTGCCGAGCTGATACTAGTATTTCTCTTGTGACCTCGGTGTCTTTATGTATAGAGGCTCACCATAATCAAAGGCCTCAAAGGCCGGCGGCTCCTTTATCACTAACTACTGACACAACCCTATGCCGGACCCTAGTCACCGTCTGACCTTTTAGATTTTCCCTTCGCTACGACCCTTAGATGATTTACGCGGGTGGCGATTTTGAATAATAAGCCTGGAATCTGTCAGCCTTATCCTGTTTAACTAAATCAAAACCGTACGAGCACAAAGGATAATGGCTCTGTTCCTAAAAGTACAATCAAATGCTTGGGTGAATAAATAGCTACGCTTATAGGTGGGTATTGATAAACCTGTAAAAGAAATCAAGACAGAAAGCTATCATTACGTAGTATACGTTGGACTAAGAGTATAGCTACACCACATGGCCGCCAATCGCGACGGGATAAAAAGATAAAACTATACTGATTTAGGGCGGCTTAAAAGCCTAGGACATTAATAAATAAATGGTCAAAGGACCGTCCAAACGCTAGTAGTAAGAATGTTAAATTTGGAAGATACATTGCTAACTCACAGTTATAGCATGGATAGAAAACCGTCAAAGAGAAGGTAAATTTAAGCAATGACCTATCTGTTTGACGTCCGGAGAGGTGAGAGAGGGAAAAAAGAGGATGAGTAGGGTAGTGTTGGCAATGTTTGTGGTACTGATGGTGGGTATGGGCGGTATGGTTCATACTTACGGTGGTAAATTTAGATATAAATTACTTTCGGAGATATTCGGAATCTTTCGGAGAAAGTGCAACTAAGTATATTTGCATCATTAGGTAAGTATTTTCCCCTCCGCATAGACGGCAGTGTTGGGCGCGTACGCGCTATCGCATGTGTGTATTGACCCACAGATGCATAATAATAAAATATATGGAATGGCTTTTTTCATAAGATACAAGAATATAAAGCACTCACAAGAAAAATATTGCACTGGTCTTCAACTCTTTTGTCTTCGACAATTCTTGTCTAGCTTGTGCAATCTTTTCTCGAGTATCCAATACGAAAAAAAAGCCATTCAAATTTTACAGTGAACAAACACAAACTGAGCATTTTTAATTCTAATGCAGAAATATTTATTATCCAATGCTTTTAAAAGTTATGCAACTGGGTTTGAATGTGGAACCCCAATCCACAGGGGGCGGGGACCCCCCCTTTTACACGAACACCAAAGGAAAACAAATACAGTTAACTTTCCTTAATTTACAAAGTTTATCGTGCCCTGAAGGGTTAACATGTTTATATGAAAACTTAATCATACATACCATTTCAGATTGACATCACCATAAACAGCAAATTTCATGGAATTTAGAAACCTATTTATGCACCCAGCAATGCTGTCAAATACTTCAAGTGTATAAGAACATTAAGTGAGGTATGAGATCAAATACTTTTACAACAGGAAGACTAATAAAGTTTTCGTCATTGCACATATTCCGAAAATTCACCGGCTGCATTCGCACTACATTGTTGGCGGGGGTTTTCTAGGGATTTCAGATACTCGCACAAATCAGAGCGATAGGTCTATGGCTGAACCCTTGTGTAAATCAATGACCAAAACAAAATGTTGTTTCATCAAACCTTACGCAGAATAAGAAATAGTTCTTATCTGTTATTAACTAGCTATCATTTTGAATAAAAAATACATCGGTCCTCCGGCCGTTGTGTTGATACGTTGCGGTTAGTGAATGAAGGGCCTAACATGGACTTTGGACCCTTTATGTGCCCTTGGACCTCATAAACCATATGAGCTTTCATGTCAACTCCATAAACTAAGTTTGGTTCCAATTGAACTTCAACTTTTCACTGAGGTCAATTTTAATTAGTCCTATCTTACAACTTGACTCAAATGACCTTTGAGCCTGGTAGTGACCTTTGACCTCAGGCAACAAATGAGGGATCCCATGTTGCACATATGACTCAAGTTTGGTTCCATTTGAACTTCAAAATTTCAAATGACGGTCAATTTTACATTTTCAGCCTATCTCAAACTGAACATCACCATGACATTTGACCTTGTATGTGACCATTGACCTCAGCAAACAAATGAGGGATCCATGGTGCAACCTATGCATCAGTTTGGTTCCAAAGACATTTGCACAATCCCCAAAGCATTTCTAATTCGGGCCCATTTCCATCCGGGACTTGTACCAGAGGTAATGTTTACAAAACAAATGTGTTTGTCATTGCATAGACGAACAGTGCCTAAATACATACAAAGTAACTTTTCGCGTGAAGTTAATCGTACAAAAATGTAGAAGATATATGGAACAAAAAACAAGCGAGGGCACTGGTGTTGACTTCACGACCAAAACGTGATATTTTCGGTCGTACTGTGCCCTACTTTCAACTGCCGGACGATTACGCAAATATTAGTGCAACGTCACAGATATGGTAAGTTTTCTGGAATTTACGTTACGCTGCCGCGCTCCTACCGGATGTTTTAAGCCGACTTGAGGCTGGTTTTAAAAAGTTCCGGATGGATGGGGGCAGAATGATGAGATGCATTTTTCGGGGATGGTGCCAAAGGTCTATTGAACTTCAACATTTCAAATGAGGTCAATTTACTTTTAGCCATCTTACAAGTCACCTTGAACCTCATCAACAAATGGAGGGATCCCATGTTGCATTAATGATTTAAGTTTGGTTAAAATCTATCAAAAGTATGAGGTATTACAGGCAAAATGTTAACCCTTTTTAACAAACAACAGACAAACCACAACAACAGACACAACAGTCGACAAAGTGATCCCTAGGTGTTTCCTGCCTTATGGCAGCGACCCAACAACAACAGGGAACATCTACAACAGACATCAAATCCAAACAACAAAGACATCAAATCACAAAACAGACACAACAAACAGTGGACAAAGTGGATCCCCTATGTGTCTTCCCGCCTAAAGGCAGGCGACCACAAAAGGACATAAAATATGACTGGCGCAATTAACCATTTGCCAACTTTCGGTGCGTTTTCCGATGGTGGCACTTCCACATTGCCCCATTTGATCCATTTACGGGGTATGCAAGAATTCACAATGAGCCGGAAAGGTTATATGACCTCGGGTCATTTTGTAAAGAATGGTTACAAAAATATGCGTTTAGTGGAGTGAAACGATCCATTTTTTTTTTTACAAAATACGAGGGCTTTCTATTGAAATCTTGTGAAAATGTTAACAATGTGTATACGTGATTTTAGTGTCAACTGATGGAAACGAAAATGCAATTAATTGCGTTGTGGTAGAGGTTAGATCCCTCTACCAAAGATTAGATCTGGTAACCAAATCTCCAGTAACTCCATGCAGAACTCACATCAAATCTTTTCAAATTAAAAAAACCATTTTCATACAATTTTATTAGGAATAGAAGGATTGGTGAATTGGTGTGTGAAAATAAACAAGGCGGTCTTGAACAACAAGTGTGCTCTGGTTGCGCGATCACTTGCTGTTTATGACTGAATCTTGGAAAATGATCAGTAGAAAGAGAAGAAATGCACTGGAGAGAAGAGTTATACGAAATGACCAAGTTTGAAATTGGTAATGTGTTCAGCCAGCAGAGCATTTAAAAAGTGTAACCAAAAATTGTATGAAAAATACATAGCGGAGGTTGGACATCTCCGTTGCGGTTGTGATGGGGTAAAAGATGTACATCAGGTCACCAAAGGTACAAAGGGGTCACCAAGGTCACATGAGGTCACCAAGGTCACCTAGGTTACAAGAGTCACCAGGGTCACATGCGGTCACATGGTCAACATGAGGTACATTGGTCCACATGAGGTCAGCAATTGTAAAATGAGGTCACATGGTCACATGAGTCACCAAGTCACCAAGGTCCACACAGGCACCAAGGTCACATGAGGTCACACCTCCCATCGCCGACACACCCTACCTCGACCCCACCAGAAGCACACCACCGACCCTCCCTGACGCACCCCGACCCCTCCCGACGCACCCCACCTCGCCCCCAACACCCCACCCTGCCCCCCCAACACCCAACCTGCCCCAACACCCCACCATGCCCCTCCCCAACACCCCACCCTGGCCCCACCCCACCCTTCCCCCCAGTCTTTATGATTCACACACAAGCAGCCGTGATGCGTGGCTGTAGCATAGAGAGAGAATAATAAGGCTAGATCGAGGTCGGACTTAAAGTTTGAGTTGGTGGCTCTAAAAATGTTTATAAAAGCATCTTAACCCTATATTGGTAACATAATAAGTAATCATGCACTTATAACTCATATGGAAGTTATCTAACATGTTTTTCATTTGTATTTTTTTTGACTATACTTTTGTTTTAAGTTTATTTTAAATTGTCTTTATACAGAGTTCAAGGTTTGACTTACGTTTGGTGGACAGGAATGGTGGAAATTTAAATAGGGAAAATTATCATTACTTAAAATACCATTTACTAGGGTGAAATTTTGAGTAGAAAACTGAATCTGAAATAAAAACAATGCCATAACTTATTACTTGAAAATTTTTCCCCATAGCATTACAGGCATATTTATGCACGAAGTCCTCAAATTTGCGCCAAAAATCGGCCGCAAAAAAAAAAAAGTCCTACAAACTGGGGCTCTCAGGGCTAAACAAATATAAACTGCTCTAGAGGGAGGTATTGGCTATAGCAAGTTAATATTTGTTTTTAGCCAAACCTAACAGTTTTGAAGGATTATTTTTTTTGCGAAGGCCTTTATTTTTTCACACCCTCCGGAAAGGTTAGCGGGAGGGTACCCATATTACTTACTTAGTTTTTTTAAGGACATTTAACTAGTCAAGTTTTAGGTCACTATTCTAGCTATTGAAATACTTGAACAAAAAGACACAAGAAGCATCACCATAGCTCATACCATTAAGGAGTTAGGAATTTATCAATCACATAATTGGCGCAAATTGCGTTTTTCCCAATCAATTTAACACTGACCGCCGACTTTCTAACCCTGATTACAAAAATAAAGCAGAGATTGATCCATTTAATGATCTTGAATATTACAACTGTACCCCTGTCACATGATTAGCATAAGAATTAGTCCAAAATAGGTAGTTTTTGTTCATACACTCACAGGAAATTAGCAAGTCAAAACTTTTGTCACCCGAACGGCATGTTTGGCTAAAATGGCCAAAAACAACTGGAATTTCTCAAAATCAGGAAAAAATGGGTTTTAGTGCCAAAATCTGAAATTACCTATTTTACCCTTAGAAACATTTAAATGATCAAGAATTTTGACTGTTTTTCACCCCTAAATATTTTTTTCACACCCGTGTCGGCTAAACGTACGTCAAAGCTTGAACGCTGTCATTATAAAAATATGGGAGTATTTTATTATTTTACCTTGTTTATGTTATATTCATTTTATATTTATAGATTTTTTAGTAGGTATTTTAGTGATAGGATTATTAACCCGAACCCGGGACCGGGCGGTTTTTGCCCGGACGACGGCCCAAATGCAACGAAGGGCAATCTATTTTGATTTTTAACGGCGCCAGACCAGATGCAACGGACCAACGCTTTGCGTTCATTGCATCTCGGCCGTTTTTCCGGGACAGGAATAAGTAGCGTAAAGTCAATAACGGCCCAGATGGCACGAAAAAACATCGCGTCATGTTCCCGGAGAGGCCCAGATGCAACGAAAAACATCGCATCATTTTCCCGGAAGACAGGGGTGGGCCCCAGATGCAACGAAAAACATCGCGCCATTTCTCCGGAAAGACGTCCCAGATGGCAAACAGGAACATCGCGTGGAAATGCAATAAAACAGGGATAATAAATAAATAAATAATAATGGAGGCGTACTGCACACTGATCTGCATGAAAATTGTAGCTTATAGTTCGCCCGTCCGTGAGGGACGACGATATTACGCTAAAATCATAGGTCGTCGTGGCGCTATTATGCTACGTCATGCCTCGGTTTACGTCATGAATGCGTTTATGCACAATTAAAAAAAATCAGCTTATCGGAAATGGTTGGCGCTATCACCATCGGAAATCGAAATGTTATGGGATTTGTACACCAGTGCAAAAGCCTGATGAAAAGCTTGCGCCTTATGCGGGCAAAACCGTCCGAACTGCAGTGAAAGAATCGCATCATTTCCCGGGAGTGACGTCCCAAATGCAACGAAAAACATCGCGTCATTTTCCGGAAGACGGCCCAGCATCGCACAACGAAAAAAACATCGCGTCATTTTCCGGGAAGACGGCCCAAAATGTGCAACGAAAAAATCGCGTAATTTTCCGGTAAGACGGCCCAGATGCAATGAGGCCAATGAGAGTCATTTGCGCGACAAAAAATAGTTGTGGCCGGCGAGATGCAACGAGAAACATTTTCCGACCGGTACCACGTTTTCGTTGGCTCCTTTAATGCATCTCGGCCGCGGTTAGGTGTAATATATTTGCATTTGTATTTTTATTCAATGTTATATTTAAATATTTGAAGTTTTATTTAATTTTGTAATTTTGTTTTGGTTCTTTTTATACTTTTGAATTTATTTTTATTTTTTGCCTTTTAATACTTTTAATCTATTTTATTTTTTGGTTTGTATTTAGGGTTTTAATTTAGTATTGTTTTTAAGGTCATGTGTCGTATGGTTGGACACCCATATAGTTGGTGCGTTACATTTTTCACTCTTCTTCGATAACATTGTTGTCACAGAGCTATCCTCAGTCAAATTGCACCATGTTTGGGCTCATATAGAGCTATGATATTCTACTTTTAAAATATGTTTTACAATTTAGATTGATCCCTTGGTTAATTGGTGAAAAATATGCAAATGTTAGGAAGATAAAACATGGTGAAAGCGGTAGTGGAATATAAGCGTTAGTGTAATATGTACAATCTCTATGAGAGAACTAATAATTTATAAGTAGTTTTTGGTTGTGATATTACTTAAAAACAAATGGGCCTTCATGAAAGGCATAAATTTATTGATTATAAATATATATTATTAAAATCATTTTCACGTCGTTTAGTGACAATATAATGTTGCCTTACATTATCAATTACGATAACTATTAATAACATTTTGGGTAAAAAAATGGCGTCAAATTTTTCCTTATAATTGTACATAAAGTGGTCAAAAGTTTGACAATTTTAGGCATAAAAAATTTTTTAAAAAAAGAAAAAACCTAAAAAATTAATTTCAAAATTTAAAATTTATAATAACCATTTAATTACATGACTAATTAGGTCTAACTGACCTGTGCTAAATCTTATCTGACATGAAATTAGAGCAATTAAAATGTACGCTACTTCTAATGTTTTGTACCCAATGTTGAAAAATTGTTCTTAATTGCCGTCTCTGAATTGAATTAGAATGCATTCCAGCTTAATTATTAAGCTCTTTGACCTATTTAGTGTTGGTTGTACACACGGCTCTATGATGACAATCACTCAAGAGAAGATATCAGTAGCATCCCATAATGCATTGCTTCACAATGGCGGTTTTTGTACAGGTACTGATGTGAATCGTTAGCGCTGAAACGTGCTAATTAACGAGTTCTGATTCACATAACTTGCATTTTAAGGGATGTTTCATCTCATACGATTCACCTGACTACCTGTACAAAAATCTACATTGGAGCAAGGCATTATGGGGAAAAGTCTATTGTATCTTTTAATGACAACTATTCATATGTGTCTGGATTGTCCAGATCTAAATTTTGGCCAACCCTCTATGCATTACATTATGCCAAGTATACACTTCCCTGTCCTGTTCACATGCATTGAAAATACTTATTTCAGATGCATATAAAAGAGTTGACTGGTTATACTCATTTGAAATCTACTTTATAAATAAAATTTACTGCAACACTATTAGAGCCTTATAAGGTGTTTGCACAACCCGATAATGAATCTATATGAACTAAGTTGTTTTATGTTGTTGTTGGACACAACTGACAGTAAGAAAGAAGAATTGATTCAAAAACTTTTTAAGAATATTAGTAGAATGTTATGATGTCACAATATGCAACTTAAATATTATAATTATTTGGTCACACCCTGTCTCACCTACTTCGGTCAATTGTAATATAGTAAAATTATAATTTTTCCGAAGCTCTAGTGTGCTCTGTTAGACTCTGAAGTTATAATTGAAATATTTCATAACAGTTTAAAGAGAAAGGGACGGATAATATTACATGTAATGGAAAATGTTGTAATTTTTTGTGATACCACCTAATATTTTCTACTCGCCTTGTATATCAACCCAATTTAGACATTTGGGTTCATAGAAATAAAGCTTTCAGAAAATGTACTTTGGGTGGAGTTGAGAGTATAGTTTTCAAGATTTTTCAGCCTAAACCTTAAAGGAGGGCACTTAAATCAGCCAAACTTTTGTGTTTGGTAACACAAAGGTACTCCACCATACGACACATGACCCTTTAAATCATGCTTTTATTTTGATTTTTTAATATTATTCTTGTTTTTATTTCGGTATCCTTTTTTTATTATTGTAATCTTATTTTTTGTTCGTATTTTTTAATTGTTTTAATTAGCATCGTTCTTGTATTTGGTTTCATTTTGTTCTAGTTTAAATCATGTACTTTCATTTATGTAACTGTATTTCACATTTTTATTTTGTTAATTATTTCTTTTATTTAGGCGCTACCACTTATTTTTTTTTTATTTTACGTACGTGCTTGTAGAGTATGCAGCTAGCAAAACTATTTTAAAAGAGGCAATTAGATCCCATCTTGGTCTAAGAAATTGGTAGTTTGCCTTTGACATTCAAGCTGACCCGTTGCTTGCATGTATTTCATAAAATATCCTTTACTTTTTTGTACAAAGTCACTATGAAATTTGGAGGTGACCAGTTGTTTCTATTCTGTGAAAACCTGTACACACACAATACAATCCTCCACTGTACTACTCAAACTAGAGTTGTATATCCAAATGATGGAATACGCGACATTTTCTATGGATCTTTGTTATTGAAAGCGGGTGAAACTAAATTGTGGGCTAAATTGTCGGCAATGTCGGGATAGTCACTATTATGAATACTACATTCCCCGCCATAGGGATCGCAAAAACGTAAAATATGCAGACCCGGGAGGGGGTGAACACGTAGCCCCGACATGCATGCGAAGTCTGTAACTGCACGTTGCTTTTTTCGACATGTTAGGAGCGTCGTATCATGGATCCACGCGGCCACGGATAAGCACACTTGCTGAACAAATGTCCTAAACACCACCACGAGCCATTACCAATGACTTGTGCATACGAGCAAAACAAACAAAAAAGCATAGTGAATTAAATTAAGATTGTTTTCTACCAATAAGGAAGATTCACATGAACAAACTATAGAGGAGCTGTTATGCAGTATCAAGATGGATAGAGCCTGTACAGCACTTAAAATTGCTTCACTGTGTGGTTTTTCAAGGGAGAAAAATCACTAAAAATTGATCTAAAAACTTTAAACTTAAATCTAAGAAATTCTAAGAAAAATGGTTTAAGTTTGATTCATGAACTATCCTCTAGTGAACACCATGTCCAGGGTCGAAGTCACCGTAAGCACAAAGAAAGACCATTTTTGTGGAGACATTTCAACCTTACATAAATAGGAGGTCGTTGAGGTCACATACAAAATGTACAGTTGTACATTGTGTACATGTGCGTGCTTTCACAACTGCACACACGATTTTGGAGCTTTTGGGCACAACGTTTTGGCCTGTAACTCAGCTCCATACTTAGTCTTAGGCTCTACTTGATTGACCCCTCATTTAAAGGAAATTAATTCTTTTGGTGAAAACACTTTCAGATTAAAATCATGACCGTATACCATTTGTGAACCATTCTTAGGCAATGGAAGTTGATCTCTCTTAGTTTCCTGTTGGGGATTTTTAAAAGGCGACGAGGTCCCTTCATTAATCATTATTTACTGTCATTTCATTATTTACTGTTATTTCATTTACATCTAAGCATCTTGAATCACACTACTAACCTTGTATTTTTTTTTTTGTTTTTACATAAACAAAGTTACAAGTGCCTATTTAACAACAAGGGTATTTGCATGGTTACCCTTCTCAAACTTTAAAAATCAGTTCAGCATTTTGTACAGTTTTATGACAATCGGGAAACAAAAATCCGGGGAACATTCATTATTAATGGAGGTCTGCTGTGACACCCATCCCAAGTTACTGCTTTAAAATGAACAGGAATGAGATGCTTGAGTATTTTGAACAACTGAAAATATGTTTTTATTATCAAGTTTTCAAGAAAACATTTGTTTTCCATAAAATACATGAAATATTTCCACATTGGCAATCTGCTGCGGGCGCGTCCACAAGAAACCTAATACGCAAATTCCCTGGCCTTATCTACACTCTTCAATACATAAGTAAATTTTCCTCTTTGTGCTAGGTGAAATCTAACTGATGGAATATTTCCAATCGTCTTTTTTGGGCCTTTTAAGCTGTGATTATTATTGAGCATTGCTCCTCCGCCTATAAACCTGCTACATTGGATCATCACAGGAAGCCAACAAAACACATTTGAATTGACAGAAAACTAAGTTGCCCGTGTATATTAGTTCTGCTAAGCTAACTCCATAATTATTTCTGTTAACATGGTTGTCATTAACGGATGTATAGAGTTCTGCAAATACTACGTAATACTTTTGCCTGTCCCTACCTCACTTGTCGATCCTCTCAATTCCCTCCAAAAGAGCGAACAATCCTGCTTTCACTATCAATCAAATTGACACCATAATACAAATTCGAGTGACATATGTGAAAAAAACTCAAAAGAAATATAAAATCCAAATCTTAACCAAAATTTGGTCGACTACAATCACTTCACAGCGTTCGCAATCCTGAGGGAAGCAATATAATCGACAAGGCACCAGAGGTCTTGCATACGTCACAACGGGTCCCCACGTTTTCGTTTGTTTATCAACAAGGATTATTTCTCTTGTTTTCTTCAGTAATTACTGAGTCCCCTAGCCCCTCTTTTCGAACTAACAAACATGACGGCTCTGACGGCCGTGCGTATATTAGAGGCTCGGGGATTCAGTTGGTCCAGGGTACCGTAATGTCACTGGTAACTGAAAACTTCTGAATTTGGGCAAATGGTCTGAAATTTACAGGTCACTCCCAACAATGAGGAATTATCTAGTGTTCCTCCTACAATTTCAGACACAATTCAGAACAAAATTCCGACAACCTCCCATTCAGACACTGCCCCAAACTGCATTGTATGAAAGCAATCAACTGACTCAACGGGATTATAGATTTGGGGTTTGGCACAATAGGACCAAGTAGATTACAATCTTGAGGTTTGTGTATAATCATACATAGGCACCTTCAATGTTGTTTTTTTTTACCAGTTGGCTCTTTGTAATTTATTGATGTTGTTCTGGGGTGGGAAAGCAATTAACTTTGGGTGTGCCAGTGTCTGAATGTAGGTCTGAATTTTAAGTCTTAATACCCCATTCATACATCCTTTCCAGATTCAGACCTTTTTGCCGCCTAATTCAGACACTTTCAGTTACCAGTGTGTGACCTTCCGGATCAAAGGTCACATTTATCCAGGCCGAGTTTCCAAGCCAGTCTTGCACGAGAAAGGTTGTTTCCGCGATAAAATTAGGAATTTCTGTTTTTCGCTAAATTTGGAGTTTAACTCTCTGAAAAGGTAATATATTATATAAGGAACACATATTATCAATTCGATTCTGAATTGCTTGTGATATTTTGTTCGTCTGCAGTGTGAAAAATTGGCTCTTTGATTGCCTGTAAAACAGGTAACAGGCCAAAGAGGTATTACGTATGTATTTGCAGAACTCCACATCCGTTAATGACAACATGTAAAGACATAATGGGGAGGTATAGCTTAGCAGAACGACAGTGTATATAGTCTCCGGGTTTTTACGTTACACCGGCAGGGCCATGTATATAGTAAACTTGCGTCGGTTAGTGTTAAACAATAAAAATAAAATTTTTAGAATACCAGAAAGTAGATTCATTAAAAAGAACCCTATCTACAGAATTAGAATACACTTTAAATGAAGTAAATCGTACTGCGTCTTGCAAAATTGCAATTTCTAGCTTGAGAAAGATGGGTGAGTCCCAAAACGCAAGAAGATTCCAACCTGCAGTGACCTGCACATTGCATAAACCAGTGTGTACAGAGATCGAAAATGCTAATTTAATAGCCTAATGATCCCCGCTAATGACAATACAAAACCCCTTTTACCCGCGAACATTGTGACGTAAGAGGAGACGAAAACTTCGGAACCGATCGGATCCCTTGCCAGTGATGTCATCGACCTTGGCTGGGTCAATACGGCCCTGCGCGATGCGATTCTATCCGTGTGCGTACATTCCAAAGTTCACTGCCCCCCCACAGTCCCCAGACAAGTATACGGCTCAGAGGGGAACCGATTGTCCAATGATTTTCACCGTTGACGATCTGGAATTCTTTAAAATTTTTCCATGGTTAAGAAGGAAAAACATTACCAATACTGCGAAGCCCGATGAAAATCTTGCGATATACCTGGAAAAATTTAGTATTTTAAAAGTTTACATGCGTGAAACCAGGTGGACCATCTCCAGTGAACGCCGCCATGGTATGGCGAGTGTTAAATTGCTTTTTGAGGTAAGGTCAAGCGGAACCATAGGTATTGGAGTTCAGTCAACCCGTAAATTGTAATCCATATGATGCGACCATCAGGGCGGCGGCGGTAGCGCGCAATTCAAACATTTGAAACGGCATTCACTTGCAGAGAGCGCTTGCCACTTCAAACTCTTCTGGTAGGCAACCTTGGAATTTAAGATCTGTGGCGGCGCTATTTCGCTATAGACGTGACATAGGCTACCGGTGATGTTGTGGCGGCTATTACAATTTTATCCCGTATCGTATCATGATCAATTCTATACCCCGTTTTTCACAACTTTCCCGGTCATTCGCCAAAATCTGACACCCAAACGGTGAAAGTTTAGAAATTTATTTTACGTTAATGCAGAATTTGGTGCAGTTTCGATGGTGGGGAACAGGTTGAAATTGGTTGAGCTTTGGCAGCTCCAATTGCACTTTGCAGTCGGCAGTCGGCACAAATTTTGCGCGAGATGGAAGCGGGGCGAAATCCCTGGGTTGTTGCCTAATTGTAGCATTTACGTAAATAAAAGTGGAATTAAGGAAATAATGTTCTTTGATTTTTGTAGGCCTGTTAGCTGGGGAGGGGGTCTGGAGTTTAAATAGGAGGGGTCCAATTAGCAACAGAGTGGGTTATAATATTATTTTCAAAATTATTTTCCTTAAAAAAAAAATTTTTTTTTTAGTACTCAAGCTTTTTTTCAGTTTTTACAGTCTCATTTTCAGAGTACTTAAACAGTTAAATACTTTCTGTTTTTCTGCCATTTCTGTTTGATGATGATTGATGGCGATGTCATGATGATGTGATGGAGATGATATTGAGGGCGAGTCCAGGGTTCGAGCTAGGTTGCGTTTCTGCGCGTGATATGCGAATTTGTTTTTATTTGAGCGCAGAAAAATCAGGGAAAAATTAGCGTTGAGTAATCTAAGGGGGTTTCTTGCACGCAGAAAAATATCGCGCCGACCCACGACTTTTTCAAGTTCGGCAAGTGACAGTTGTTCGTTCATCCTTGTAAAATAATAGTGCTTTAGGGTAAAATAAACAAACAAGGCTCTAATTTTAAGCCACTGGTGTTCGGCAAGGGAGATAGATAATAGAGGTTGTGAAACACAAGCCGGGCAGTGCAGTGGGACCTGTTTCACAGACTGAGTGTGTTCATTTCTTGGCAGATATCGAACTACCCACTAATTGCTTAAAACACGGAGAAGAGTGGTGGAGGTAGCAAAATATAATATAATACTAAATTAATGTTGAAACTGATTTAACAACCATTGAAACTGCCCGAGTAAGTACTGTTGTTTTCTTTGATGGACGTGCTTTGACCGCCGAGTTGAGGCCCATGGGACCGACCAAGGTAATAACCGAGTCTAAGCAAGGTTACCTTAACAAACGTCATATTCCACCTTGTATCTTGTATAGTAATATTTAATATTTGACGCATCAAGTCCGAACGTAATCTTTTACATTGTAGGCTAAACTTCCATGTTTAAGACTTTGCGGGTTTTTGTTTTCATTTACGTGCACGGCACATCACGGAGTAATTAGAACGGCATTGCTAAAATGTCAATGCATCACACACGGCAAATAGCGTGCAGCACATGGCTTAGCGGTTCCGAGAAAATTGCAGCGCTGTTGTGACCGTTGGCTGTGGTTCCCTATTATCCAATTCGGAGCGTACGTAATTATCACGGGGCGGTACGATTATCCAATCAAAAAGCGACTTTACACAAACCTCAACCGTGCCGCCAGCTGCCATTGATGTAGGGTGTGTCTCTATTAGCAATTACATCACGGACTTTACTTGCACGTCATACCTAAAAATAGGGACGATGGCACGTACGATGTGATTTTTTTTCCGGCGGCCAGGGCGATTGAATGAATTAATAAGTAACACATTACTTTTTTATTGTTGGTTGTAATGATAGAGGAACCTTTCATTCAGGTCTTGCGTGGTTTTTTATCTTTTGATAGCATAATTATAATAGTAAATGATAGAATGTGAAATATAACTGAAGGGAACTGGGGAGCAAGGACACATTGGGGGGAAATGGGGAATCCTCATTACTCTGCCACCCTATATTCCCCCACCCTACCCCTGCGGCTTGTGCTGTCACTGATTAGTAGCATTTATTCCCTGTTACAAACAGTTATCTATTCTCTATAGTTTCCATATCTTATTACAAAAATATAGCCATCAAAAATTAATGTGGCATCGGGGCAATTCAAATGGCAATCCTCATTATTGCACAGAACTGGCTGACTGTACAGGCAGGGATTAAGGCTCGGGCAACCATTTGAGTAGAGTTACTTAAATATACTATTTAGCTCCATGGTGAAAACATGGTATTGGACCTTATTCATTTGTTCTTGCTGAATTGAACCGGCAAACCAAGCAATGTGGTGAGGCTTGGGACTCAGCTTCTCACTGTGTGGAAATCACCATTTGGGTAAGCCACTAAAAATCTTTTTTGGGGTAATTCAGTGACATTATTATCTAATTCTCATATTTATTTCATGTTGAACCATATTCTTCACTTAAGTGATTAAAATCACAATATTTTTAAAAAAAAAAAAAAAATTCCATTTCCTATCTCTGGGGACTACTGCCGTATTTTATTTAAAAGACTTTCAACCCAAAGAGCAGGTCATGTACCATGTTAACGTGCTACGGAAAAGTGAATTCCGAATAACACTAAGTCTAATCATTAATAATTTCTTCTATAAGCAAGCAATAAATTTCCAAACTTTGAAAATGCATTGCAGCCCGGATTGCGAGCCGGATTCAGAATTGTTGCTATTGTTACAAATGACGAATTCCAAAGTTTGGCTTGTAGGCTAAATCTTACTTTGTTCAACTAGTGCTGGTGACTCTATTGGTAAACATCAATAACTTAGGGTCTTAAATTACTGGTATGTTTCCAAGATTTGTTAATATCATCTGAAAACTTACTCAAAATGCCCGAATTTCTGGTTCTTTCACCATCAAAATAGTTCTTCGACAACTTTTTTGCAGTGGTGTTTGCCCAATTGAACGAGGCATGCGTAATATGTCAGGTGACAATTATTTTTAACATATGAAAATAACATGCCGACTAAATCAACTGCATCGTACCATTTTCTAAGGTAATGATAGAAATTTGTAATTGTTACTAGCTTCAAAAGTAAATTAATAAGTAAGATAAGAATATGATTCAACAAGTTAATCTTGTTATGGGTTTTGATGTTTGTTTTATTATGGTATTTGTAATAAAACATAAGAAAACTCTTTCAAAAACATGCCTATTCAATGCAGAGGGCGCCTCATCTTGCGCGAAAAGCACAATTTCATGATTTTGGTGTTTTCGCAGTGTTTTTCACAAGTCAGGACAAGGACCAAAAGATCTGCAAAGTGCAAAGTCACTGTGTGCGAAACTACTTACAGTACAGCCTTAAGGTAAGAAACAGGCCCAAAATTACCTAAGGACTAAGCCTAGCCTAGGCAATTGCAATTGCCATTTGGCTTGGCAATACACACCCTCAATCTCGGCCCCCCCCCCCAAAAAAAAGGAAGAGGTAGTCGCACCGTCCCGGTGCGCATCAGCAATGTTTTTCGGTATTCGCACCTTAGCGGTGTGAATAAGAAAACTTTTCTTGTATTCGCACCGTGCCCGGTGGTGAATAAGAAACTTCTGTTAATTCGCACCGTTCAGGTGTGAATAAGAAAAACTTTTTTTAATTCGCACCGTAACGGTGTGAATAAAAAACTTTTCTTGTAATTCGCACTGTGTGGTGAGAATAAGAATATTTTCTTGTAATTCGCACCAATAGCGATAAAATAACGAAAATTTTTTGCCGTGTTCACACCGGCACCGCGGCAGTAGTAAGTTAGGTAGGTCACTATATCAGCTTATAATTTTACATGTAGGTATATATAGGGGAAAATAGAATTTTTTGTTTTTTAAAATCTTTCAAATAGATTGATTTAAACAACTTACGTGAAGAGTATGTTTCAACATGAAAAGAAATATGAGAATTAAGATAATATGTCACGAATTACCCCAAAAAAAGATATTTGGGCCTTACCAAAAATGGTATTTTCAACACAGTGGGAAGCTGAGTCCCAATGCCTCACCATATTGCTTTGGTTGACCGGTTCAAATCAAGCAAGACAATGAAGAAGGTTCAATACATGGTGCCACCATGGAGATAATAGTGTATTTTAAGTAACCTATGGTTGCCGCCTTAATCCTGCCTGGACAGTCAGAAAGTGAATGGACAAAATGAAGGTGCCAGTTGGAAATTGACCAGATGCACATTAATTTTTGAGGGCTATATTTTTGGTAATAGATAGGGAAATAAGATACGTTTTAACAGGGAAATAAAATGACTACTAATCAGTAGTGACACCAGCAGCCGGAAGGGGTGTGGTGGGGTGAATTAAAAGTGTGTGCCACTGTTACAAAAGTGTTCCAATAAATAAATAAACTAGGGGTGGCCGAGTAGCTGAGGATTCCCCCAAATGTATCCATTGCTCCTCCAGTTCCTTCAGTTAAATTTACAATTCTATCATACGATTCATAAGAAGTATCAAAAGTTAAAAGGCAGACCATGAATGAAAGTTCCTCTATCATAATATACCACCAACAATAAAAAAAAATGTATTTTATTTATCATTCAATGCGGCTGCCGGAAAAAAAAAAATCACATCGTTAAGTGCTCAGCATTTTTAGTTATGACGTGCAAATTAAATCCGCCGATGGGATTGGCGAAAGAGACACACCCTACAGCAAGGGCAGCTGGGGGCACGTTGAGGTTTGTGGTAACTCGCTTTTGCTTGCTAATCGGTACACGCACCCGTGATATTACGCTCCGATTAGATAATAGGGACACACACCACGGTCACAGCGCTGCATTTCTCGGAACCCATAAGCCAGTTGCTGCAGCCGGCTAACACCCTTAGCAGTTGTACGGTGTTACAGTGTGTGTGATTGGCCATTGACATTTTAGCAATGCAATTGCTAAGTACGCCGTGATTTCCAGTGCAAGTTTGAAAACAAAAACCCTCAAAGTCTTAAACATGTGTACGTTTAGCCTCCAATTTAAAAGATTACGTTCGGATTGATGGCCGACTATTAAAAAAAAAATACTAAAACCCTAAGAATGAGAATAGGAAGTTTGTTAAGGTAAACTTGCTTAGACTCGGTTATTTACATTGTGTCGGCTCAACTGGCGGTTCTCAAAGCACGGCCATCAAAAGAAAACAACAGGACTACTCGCTGAGTACTCGAGGCAGATTTCAAGGTTGTTAAAATCAGTTCAACATTAATTTAGTATATTATTATATTTGCTTACTCACCAGCTTCTTGTGTTTAGCAAGGGTAGGTTCATTTAATATCTGCCCAAAAAGAAATGAACACTCAGTCTGTGAAACAGGTCCCACTGCCTGCGGCTGTGTTTCCACCTCTATGATTATCCAGTCTTGCCGAACAACAGCGGGTTAAAATTAGAGCTGCTTGTTGATTTACCCTAAGCATTTATTATTTTACAAGGATGAAACGAACAGACTTGTCACTTGCCGAACTTGAAAAAGTCGGGGGGCGGCGGGATATTTTTGGCGCAAGAAACCCTTCCCTTAGATTTCTCAAACGCTAATTTTCTGGGCTCAAATAAAAACAAATTCGCATATCGAGCAGAAAACGCAACCTAGCGCGAAACCTGACTCGCCATCAATCATCAAATCATCATTCATGACCATCGCCATCATAATCATCAAAAGAAATGCAGAAAATAACAGGAAAAGTACTTTAATTGTTTAAGTACTCTGACATGAGACTGTAAAATGAAACAAACTTGAGTACTAAAAAAAAAAATTTAAGGGGAAAATAATTTTGCAAAATAATTATTATAAACACCCTATTTGGACTAATTGGACCCCTCTATTTAAAATCCAGCACCCCCCAGCTAACAGGCCTCAAAATCTAAGACAGGTTATTTCGTAATTCCCTTTTAGATAATGCTTACAATTAGGCAACCAACCAGGGATTTCACCCGCTTCCATCTCGCGCAGTGTGCCGCTGCCGCTGGAAAAGGTGCAATTGGAGCTGCCAAAGGGGACACCAGATTTCACTGTTCCCACCATCGAAATGCACAAATTAGGCATATAACGGTAAAATAATTCTAACTTTCACGGTTGGTGGGTTTGGCAGATTTTGTCGAATGCCCGGGAAAGTTTATGCAAAACGGGGGTCATTGTATAGAATTGATACATGATATACGATACGGGATAATAAAATTGTAATGGCGGCCACAACATCCGAGTAGCTTATGTGACGCTATAGCGAAATAGCGCCGCCACAGATCATAAATTCAAAGGTTGCTAAATAGATATTCAAAAACTTCTCCGCTGTCGGGGAGGGGGGGTATTTTCTCGTTCTTTTCTTTTTGGTGTGATAATTGGTTGATGATTATTACGCCAAAGAACATCGTTTTGTGTTTTTGCATCTATTTTAATCCATTTTGATAATTGTTTATTTTATATTGATTATTGCTTATAATGTATTTTCATTTTTGGTTTCATCTTTATATGGTTTTATGCTTTTTAATTTTATTTTATTCATTTTTATTTTATTTTTGTTTTTTAGTGCTTTGGATTTAGTATCATTTTGTTTTTAATTTATCATTATTACTTCTTTATACTTGATATTTTATGTAGGCCTAATTGTAATTGCTGTTAATTTTTGTAAAAAAAAGATTTTGATTGCTAATTAATGTTTTTTTCTAATATATTTTAAATTTTCCTTTTACTTAGTTTGTTTTGGCAAGAGAAACAGCAGTGTAGATTAATGTAGCCGGACCACATTTGGAGACATTTCTTTAAAATTCATTATTGTTATATGGTTAAGGGCCCGCCATATGGTAAACTTCTTAATGTTCAGAAACCTACTATAAAAGGCAGTAAAACACCTACAAGATGTCAAAATAACTACAATAACCCTATATTTTCAAAGATTATAAAATGAGGATTCACAAAAATCGGAGTTTTTATAACAAGATGAGGTAATTTAATATGCAAAGAGTGGAAAACACACATTTGCATTAAAACAAAAAGGAATTAAAAAGAATTCAATTTTAAATGGTTATTTCTAGCATATGACATCCTATTTCAAATTCTGAATTCATTGCGAGTTAAAATCACTTAGTTCTCGGCAATCCGATGATGGCTTTTGGACCTTATGCTTTGTATTTTTGAAAAAAAAAAAAAAAAAAAAACTGGCCTTGTGGGGGATCATTGAGGAAAAAGGCGAATTGTGATAAATTTTGGTTGAAAAAAAATGTTGTTGGGGGTGTATCAAAAATATCAATCATAGGATTGATTTAAATTAATAAGATAAAACTCCTGTCCGAACATTTCATGATTTTTGGATTACTTTTTAGAATATCCATTTAAGGTAAAAATAACATTTTTCGTCAAAAAAACTTAATTACATATTATGCAAATTAGAGTTTGCATTATAATTTTACATTTTAGGGGAAATTAAGGTCAGTGTTAACCCAAGTGCTTTAGTGTTTTACACAAATTTCTCAAATTTGTAAATTTTCCATTTTATGAAATTACTCACCCAGCAATTAAAAAAAAATCACCGGAGGAAAAAACAATAAAAAACAAAGAAAGAATTGATTTCTTTTGTTTTGTCATTTGCGTCATTATCAATTGCCAAAATCGACGGAAATTTTGAACCAAATATGCAATTTGAATGGGATTGAAAACATTGAAAGAGCAACAAACATGTCTCTGTTATTAAAAGTAATACTAAATTTTTGTTTTTTAAATTTCATCTGATTTTCCTTATTGGTTTTTGTATTTTATTTATTGATGTTGTTATGTTGTTGATTTCATTAGGCCTATCATGTGGCACACATCACCATCATTAACCAATTTAATCCAAATTTGCACCATTTTCTTCACAAAAAAAAAAAAAATACATAAATAAGCGTTGTGATTAGCTAGTATAATACACAACGCTAATGTTCACATGAGCCCCAATTGTGAGGCGTCCATTCAGCTGTCGGTGGGACAAGTGGGACTTCGCAAATTTCAACGCGGAACCCCCCAGCCAATCAGTTATCTGCTTGGGTTCCGCGTTAGTGGCGGCGTTTGCCCGCCAATTTCCCACGCCTGGTCACAAAATGGTTAGGGTGCATAATGGATAGTTCGGTGGGTAATAAAAATTCTCCGTCGTGGCCATTTTGAAAGAAGTCTTAAAAGGGCGAATTCTGTCAAGAAGGAGCAAACTAAAAACTCAATCCCTAAATGAAATCCCGCAGGTGAACGAAAGCGATTTGGCTTATATGAATACGGGCATATTACAGAGAAAACAAGGTAGTATACATGTTCAGCGTCTCATTCACACAGCTGGCAGGGTATAGGTGGTATCGGCCCGTGGCACTCATAATTCTCTCAAGCCGAGTTCACTGCCGCCTTATTTGCGCAGCAAAGACCAAACCCAAAAGAAACGAAAGTTGCAGTTATGTTGGGACGCGGTATCTCGCAGTTTACTCCATTAAACAATCCATATCCAGCAGTGAGGTGCAGGTGATGGGTTCCCCATTTTCTGGGACTTCGAGACGAGGAATTACAAGGACGGTGCCGTGGCTGTGGCACAGTGTGAAGAACCCCCAGGTCGAACTCGAGGGCACGGGTATTCGATGAAAGCTGCCAGGAACAGCGGCGATCATCAAAAAACTTCTCCTTATGCAGTCATAGGATACGGTGAGTCGTTGTTACTAAAATCTGATGTTTTTGTTCAATCCTTGGGTGGTGTGTTCGTAGTTGTCCGCATGTGCTCCGGTATAATAAAATTGTTGTCTTGTCCTGTGCAAAAAGGTCAATTACGTCATGCTGTAGGTGTTTAAATTCCCCACTGTTCGTATGGTTTGATAGTAAATTTTCAGTGGCTCTTCCTTCCCCTTGCGGGAACGCACGGAAAACCGCTACAATTTACAGTGTGTGTGGTTTTCAGGGGAGTTGGCAACGCCTTGTTTCAATAGCCAGGCATGCCAACGGCTTTCAGAACGGCTTTGTGGAATTTGTACAGGGCGAGCTTTGCGGCCACTAACTAAATATGGGCCAAAAAAACTTGGAAAATACAAATGCAGAATCATATCAATAAGGCTAGTACTAGTAAATGTTAATTAAAGGCATAGGTAATGGGCATGCAAATCTAAAAATGGGAAAAAGGGAAAACAAGAGATAAACAAGAGGCCTACGAATGAGATACACGCAATATAATAAAATAAAAAATAAATAAATAACAAATACAAGAATTTTGTTAAAAAAAATAAAAAAAATAAAAAAAATAAAAAAAATAATAATAATAAAATAAAATACGAAGCATAGAGCCAATGTAAAAAAAAGGTATAACTATACCAAAATTAAATGAATAACAAATAAATAAATAAAATATAATAAAATTCAATGTAATTCAGATTGTATGGTTTGTAGTTATAATTGATCCCCTTCTCCTCTGTTTCCAGTGGTGGCTCTCTTGTTTGGATTTTTGTTGCTGCTCGGTTGTGTTTTGTAAACAGTATAACAATACAATTAAAATAAATACGTAAATAAAATTAAAAATGTAATAAGCATTTGTGTATGCTGTAGTAAACTGCTCCCTCCTCGGTTCAGTGGGGGATCCTGTTTGCGTGTTTGGATTTGTGTGCCTTCGGTTATTACAATGTATAACCATGACCAAGTAAAATAAATAATTAAGTAAATAAATTAAAAATGTAATAAGATTGTATGCTGAGTTATAAACTGATCCCCTCCTCGGTTACAGTGGGGGTTCTTTTGTTGAATGGTTTCCGCTTTCAACGTTATACAATGGATAGCTATACCCAAATAAATAAAATAATGAAAATAAAATAAATGTTAAAAACATGAATGGTGGTAGTTATAAATTGCTCCCCTTCCTCTGTCCCAGTGGGGTTCTCCTGTTTCGGTTTGTTCTGCTTTTGGGGCGAGTGTGCTTTAATATGCTATTCTCCACTCGTTGGTATGCCGCGGGTATTTGGTTACTTGTGACCTTTGAACCTCGGTATGTCAACAGGCCAGTGACAGCCTTGCAAATTTCAGACAGAAAGCACTTGGGGTAACGCGGTTCTTTTGCAAAGTCTCCCTTTTGTCACACCACGGCTGGTTTGGCGGACAGATGGCTAGTTACGTTGGTTCTCCCACCGGGTATAGGAGGGAGCCCCACACAGGGTGGTGTGGGGCAGCGGGTTTATTATTTATATTATAGTGTGCATCGGTTGATTGAATAGCGGGGTGTTATGAGTTCGAGCCCCAGATGCGCGGGCCATATATGGGGTTACCCATTGGCATTAGCAGGGTAGGTAGTAGACGAGCCGGGTCACATGAAATGCCGAAAATGGGTTCCACACCTATAGGGGCGGCAAATAAGTCTTAAAAACTACAAAGGGTATAGACTTTTTAAAAGCCTAGGGCCTAGATATCAGTAATATCATGAAGGTAAAGTAAATAATAATTTGTAAAGAAACACGAATAAAATAAATTAATAATTAAATAAAACTGGTTGGTTCAGAAGGTGAAAAAAGCGTTTGGTGGGTGCCTTTTCAGCCAGACCGGTAGGCAGGACCCCGGCGGGCATTTGCCATGGTGTTTGAGTATGTGGTCAGCAGTGCTTGTGAGGCTAGCGTTAAGGTCGCTATTCCTCGTACATGTTGTGTAACATCGTCCGACCAGCCCAGCCCATTAAAATAAAACCAATCCTGTCCTCCCGTGAGTAGTTATATGCCTGTCATTGGTCATGGTGATGGCTGGTGTTGATGTTTAATAGCTCAACTAAAGGGGGAGCATTCAGCAATGTGCTTGGATTAAAACAGTGAAAGGGGGGAATTACAAACAAAACAAACACACAAAACTAAGGAATGACCTCCATATAATTTATAAGTTTATGCAGTGCTATTTTGGTTGTGATAAAATAGTTCAAAAAAAAAAAAAAATAAAAGAATAAAAAGTCATATTTTGAGGAAAGGGCTTAAATAAGCTTGTCCTAGGAGGTTAGGGTAAATAAATAATGGGGTCGGCATTGCACTTGTGTGCGATATAGTTCATTAAAAATACTTATAATAATAATAAAAAAGGAGTTCGGAATGGTTGAAATGGTTCGTCTTATTATGAAAATAATATGAAGGCATGGCCGTTGGTATTGTGTCAGTTTTTGCATTGCCTTTGGTTGTTGGCAGAAATAGTATATAATTATAGTAATAAAAAAAAAAAAAAAAAAAAAAAAAAATAATAATAATAAAAAATGATTTCTAAGTTGGTTTCCTAAGTTAGGAATATTGTAAACTAAACTTGAAGGCAATGACTTTTTTGGTAGATTTATCTGGTGTATTTTGGGTGGCATTGTGATGCCACACACACACACACACACAAAATATAGTGGTCTTTCTATAATATTCCATGAACAAATAACATTGGTAACAATATGAATGCATGCCTTTGTAATTGTCGGGTAGTTGTCTGGTGTTGCCCATTGTGAGGCACTAGGTCAAATAAAATAAATTAACAAAAAATAATAATAATAATAAAAAAAAAAAAAAATAAAAATAAATAAAATTCAAAAAAAAAATAAATAAATTAAATAATAAAAAAAAAAGGCCTCTAAACTCGTTTGTCCTATAGCTCACCTAGCCGGCCAGGAGTAGGAGTTGATCAGAAGAAAAACATCGTCTGTGGACACAGAGGTGGCCCCTGCTGGCCAGTGCCTATGGGAGCGGTGTCGCCCCTGGTCTGGGCACAGGGTCAGTCTTAGGGGCAATTTCAACAAGCTATTGGTTTGGGTAGAAAAACCATGTGCTGCTAAGTTCAGTCCGTAGAGCCTGAGTCTGCGGATGTGGGGAAGGAAAATGGTCGCAATTTTGTAAGTGGATAACGTAATTGTACTGAAGTTATGTTGCATTTGGCTATTGCAAAATTCACTAAATGAAGTATGAAGTAATGATGAAAGTGGTCCATGCAGGGTTAGCGGTTGAGTCAAAATCAGGGGTCCCGTAGGTAAGGGGTAGGCCATCTGGCTTCACTATATTTGGGAAATGTGTGTTTTAGTTGGCCTGTGTTGGTCATGGTGTTAAATAATAAATTGGTATTATAAATATATATTCAAAAATGAGTAATTCATTAAGAAATAAATAACAATAAATAAATAAAAAATTTTCATCGTTAATAATTCACAACATAATGAGATGTTGCATAATGTAAGGGTAAATGGGGGTCTGAGAATAGGGTGGGGTGTTTCATCTGTATATCGGGACAATTATGCTTTGTTTCAACATTATTGTTAGTCGGTGAGTATGCTTGATGGTTTTCCATGTTAATGTAGTTTTAAAAAAAAGGGGGGGGGAAAGAAAAGGGGGGGGCGTGACAACCAGGAATGGTTTAAGTGAGCATATCTGCCATGCTACTGTGCCTTTGCCTCTTGCTTTGTTTATTTTAAATATTGAGGCCCACGGTAGTAGCATTCACATATAAATTGGTGTTATTTGCAATAATGTTTGTAATAGTATTAAAAGTGGGTGGCCTGGCTTTAGTATGCAGTTTTCATTCTTACTAGGAGGGCCTTTGGCCTACATGTTAGGTGCTGGGTAAAATTATAGGGGGGTCAGCCAAATTAGGGCACATTTTCGCCATAACTTCAAACCAAACCTTTCTTTAGCCCTACGTTTTCACAGGTAAACGCAAAAAAAAAAAAAAAATGTAGCGGTCTCAGTCTTCAGATACAAAAATTTGGGGCGTTTTAGATTCCATGGGCAGGCTTCTGGGGTCCAGGCTCTTAGAGAGATCGTACATGGGATTACATTTTTACATAGATTGGTAAATCCCAGAGTCTATCAGGACTGGTTTTGGCTGACGCGTTTTTTCTGTTCTCTTCCACACGGCATTAGGTTGAAGCCGTGAACAAACAAGACAACGCATCCAGATGTCGGCCGTGTGAGGACGCTATCCAACCAGCTAAGATTAGGTCATCTTGCCACACGTCAACCCACTTCCAAAAAACATACTAAGCGCATCACCTCGCTATGTTGAAGAATTAACTACATCAATGGGGTGATCGCCGGATGCTGTCATTCAGGAATGGCCGGTGATTGTAGGGGTGAGGGTCTCCACTATGGAACCGCCCGATACATAATCTATTCCAAATTTCAATGAGTCCGCTGCGGGTGTTTGTCTCTGTTAAACCATTGAGAATCTGGAACAGTAATGCCCTTCCACGTGTAGCCCTGGAACATTGGATTAGGCCTTGTTGTTCAACAGACTTATGCTTCTAACATGAAATTATTATGTCAACTAGTTATCGTCATTGAATTTGGGACCGCTTAAGATCAGGTAAACTTGGTGCTTCACGCAGGCAGGAGAGTCAAGTCAGTCAGTTAGAGTCAGGCATCATATAGCAGAAAAAAAGCAATATGGTGGCGGATTAGGAAGATAGGGGTATTGCCTGAGATTCCCATCCCTGATAGCACAGGTGTGCGGTTAGCTTAGAGAACGTAGTATTACATGTAGTTTACAATAAAAGACTTTGCGTTTGGTTCTATCATTCCATGGGCTACTTCCAAGTGTAAACCTGTAGGCTGGGCTGGTATTATTAACATAATGTGCATTTGTGGGCAATACTCCAGGATTCGTCAACTCCACCCCACTCCCTGAAAAGCTCAATAATCAACATAACGTATTATAATGGTCGATGGTCCTTGCTCTTACAGTATCTGCGGAGCATTCTATCAGTATTGGTTGTTAGAGATTTGAAAGCCACAATGAGGCCAGGACCTTATTAAATCAAAGGTTTTAAGTAGTGGGGTCAACATTCTGAAAAAAAAAAATTGTTTAAGTTTATGTTATGCTCCTTATAATATTAACAAGGAGATGCAATTGCAATTTGCAGATTGCTTCGGTTACGTCTGGTATGGTGCTTTTCAAACAGTGATTTGATGCATTTTTTACCCAATGTTCTCAAAATACATGTATCAATAATACGGCCGTCAAAGGAATGGTCCCTTTAAAGGCACCTTAAAGTACCCAAACTTTAAAAATATTTCAAAATTCTCAGCAATATGTAAAACGTGGTGGGCAAGTCGGCAGAGAACTCTTAAAAATGTTTGCTTTGTAATTTGATGGTAAAAAGCTATGGGCAGTGTTGAATTAAATTTCTTGTCAGTTAAATGTTGTGTTAGAGGGCATCATGCAGACAGGAATGTGTAAATTTTTAGTTTCTGTCCTTCTTGGGTTGCTTTTGGTCTTTATTAAGGGTGGTATGTTGGGGGTACCTACATGTATATATTTCAGGCATTGCAATAACATGTTTTGGTTTTTTTTTTTCGAATTTAGTGATTTCACGTGTAGTGAAGCTAATGAGGGTACTTCTATTTATTGTTGCGTAAAACATTTGGCACCCTTGCACATGGGTGTCCACACTTTTTTGCCGCAGGGCCTGGTTGTTGACAAATCTGGCTTTGTATGCTGTTCAATCGTCCTCCTTAGGATCAATACAACAAAAATGGGGGGTATGGCGCAAGGATTATCCTATGCAAGGGTCAGAGTGGAGAATCTTGTGGCGTATGTGAGGGCGGGGCGGGCGGGGTCTCCAGCCACTTTTATAACAGTTCCTCCAATGTCGCTCTTGCTTGTGATGGAAGCCCTCATCCTGGGCCAAACAGACTTGTGGGCTTGGGACCCCGGCTCGCTTTTCACTTGGGTAAGTCTAGTTCAAATGTTTGGTCTTGGGTAGTACTGTAATCTAGTGCTTAAGTATTATTTAGTGGGTATGCCAGCACGGGAACACTGCTGGTCAGCACACTACGAGAATATTATTGAGCAGATATGAATCTGGTATAAATGTTATTGCTAGTTTTAATGCATACGGTATTCATGTTTGTATATGTAAGGGCTTTTGGTTTGTATTAATAAACTATACGGCCACCCTAGCCAAACGCAATACTCACATTTCGCGTGGCAATCCCGTGTTGTTGCAGGAATTGGGAGGTTTGAGAACAACAGGCGTTTTTATTAGCTTAGTATAATACAAACGCTACTTGTCACATGATGGAACCAATTGCGCGGCCAGGGGTCCCTAAGCTGTCGGGCTGGGGTGGGACAAGTGGGCGGCTTCGGCAAATTTCAACGCGGATACCCCAGCCAATCAGTACTCTGCTTGGGTTCCAGCGTTAGTGGCGGCGTTTGCCCGCCAATTTCCACCGCTGGTCACAAAAATGGTTGGGGGCATAATGGATAGTCGGTGGTGAAAAATTCCCCACCCACACTACCATTTGGGATGTGGTACTCGGTGTCTGATCATGGAGAGTTAAGAACACCTTGCCTGCTGTGGTGGAGGTGCCTCAGCTGCTGTGCCTCTGGGATTCTGATTCCACCTCCTGGTAGGGCGATGTGAGGGGCGTAGGGCGGGGTCTCCATGCCAATGTATAAAGTCCATGTCGCCTTGCTTGTGAAATGAAGGCCCTCACCCTGGGGGCCCAAACAGACTGTTGGCTTGGGGGACCCAGGCCGCTCTCACTTGGGTCAGATCTAGTTCAAATGTGGTTATTGGGTAGTACTGTAATCTTGTGCTTTCAGTTACTTATTTTAGTGGGAGAACCACACGGTAACTGCTGGTCGGCCCAATACGAGCATTATATTGAGCAGCATATGAATGTAAAAGGGTTATTGCTAGTTCTCATGCATACTGTGTATCAGGGTTTGTCTATTGTAAGGGCTTTGCCTTCTGGTATTAATAAAAGTATCCGCACCCTAGCCCAACCGCAATACTAGGCATTTGCGTGCAATCCCTGTGTTGTTGCAGATTGGGGAGTTCTGAGAACAAAAAAGCTTATAAACAAACAAAAACAACAATAAACACAAACCCTTCGGTCCTAGAAAAAAAATCAGCAAATAAAAATGGTCAATTCGTCCCCAATATTGCTCCTCTATCTAATCACCAGCATTGTTCATTTTCCCCTTTTTTCAATGAAAAAGACAGTACCTGGCAGAGCTCGACAGTACCTACCCCAATAACTGAGCTATAAAAGAGTTTATTCTCTTAGGTTATAAGAAGTTTTAGGCCTACTGTGATCTGTCTACAACCCTTTCGACTCCCAAAACTAATGTCTTAGAGAATAGTGATAATCAAATTTGCCGCGGCGGAAGAATAATACACGTAGCTCAGTCAAACGCATGGCGTAAGAGCAGCCCATTTGTCGCGGTGCGAATAAGACGAAATTGTTAGCAATTAGGTCACCGCCACGGTACGAATAGCCCTTCTCCCAAAAAACGTATTGCCTAGCCAAGTCGCCTAGGCCCTAGTACAACGGATCATACTGAAATTCGGCATGTCAGACGAGTCCATCCATCAATCTTTTGCACTCACATTACGAATCACCCTCATTTCTAGTAAGTCCAACATTGACTCTTCTATACTCTTCTCTTATAGAGTCACAAACTCTGGCATTTGACATTTGATGTACATGAATTGGCTGTAGAATTGTTAAGGCATTATTCCAATTTGTTTCAGGGTTTGGCAAGTCTTTACCTTGAATAATCTTTCAGTTTTTAATGTCCAAAGCAGCGTAAAAATGATGAAATTGATGAGAAACAATTTCCAACGTAAACGGCCTCCATTTTAATGAAATACGGTCAATTGCAGGTCACATAGGTCAACTTTTTCAGCGCGGCCGACGGCATTGGTCTTAATTTAGTAATATGATGGTCAATGTGTGTAGCAAACTGTGGTGTGTTGCTGCCTTGCTGAGTTCATATTGAAAAGAAATCAAGCACATTTTAATTTATTTTGTTTGTGTGGTGTGATTTGACATTATATCTGAGAAATAAATCTTGCAATCGCGATATATCAACAATGATTGCCAGTTACCTGGACACAACCATGACCAACCCCGGCTGAGAGTTCCTTTAGCAAGGAGGATTCAGTTCTGGAGATGACATTCGGAACCAATGGTGGGCTCGGGACCGTTAAGGAGGCGCGATACATAACTAAATAATTCGGACAACTGGAGGGACAATCCCTGGTGATAACAATGCCCCGCCAGCGTGTTTTAGGAGATATATGGCAGAGAACGTAAAAATTGGGTCATGCATGCATGAAATCGTCTTAATATTTTTACAAAAAAATCGAAATTACACCAAACTGCATGATGTGTTGGCTCAGAGAAGATGTATATGAGTGGTAGCGAAAAATCTAACCTCGATTTATGAAAATAAACAAAACAAAAGAAAAAAAACATAAAGGGAGCTAAATATTGATACTAAAAAACTGAAATGTAAATAACGGAAATAGGAGCATTTGAAGAATAAAGTATTAACATTATAAAAAGGTTACGTGCCTCATCCCCTTAACACCTCTAATGCACACAAAGGCAGCATTTTATAATACCTGCCACATGTATTGATCGAGATCTCGATCACTTGAGCACAGTAAGTGTTAAAGGTCGGACGTAACTTCATTGGGCGGCGCTATTACATAGTCGAGTTTTGCACTGCGAAGTTCATTACGGTCCTCATTTGTGCACGACAGCACGATAGCGTATCACAACTCCATATAAGAGGTTATTTTCTACAGGCAGAACCCTAAATTTCGTTGGAATGCGTGAACTTTCGTATTTTCCATAGCTACTTTGTAAGGAAAAGGAGCAAAAGACGACAGGCACATTGTGTCAACCTCGTGACTTATTCCCTGGTTTGACCATAATGCTCTGGTGTTTTGACCTCAACTTCCTTTTTAAATACAAAGCTACCTTTTGTTTTAAACTAATCATGAGATTTCTCTTCAATTAAGATCGTAAAGCAGCCGACACCGTCATCATATTATGCTTGAAGGTGAGCTGAGCTCGTGGGGAACAGTAAGTTAAGAGAATTCAAAAAATTAGGAGCACAATTGAACAAGATAAGTTGTCAATTTCACGTACAGTGGATGTCAATACAAGTCTCTGGTACCTTCATACTGGTTCAACCAGTATAAGGTACCTATTGGGACTACATTTCTAGTATGACGACATTACATAAGTGAAATCGTGTAGCACGAATCCCGACAAGAATATCTCCAAAATACAGACTTCATATTTATTTTCATCGAAGAAAGAGAATTGCAGGAGATAAATAACAAGTACAAGTAGGTGCATGATCAATACTGCGGCCATTAGGGTTATTTTTCTTAGTGTAATCGACTTCCGACGCAGCACTGCGTCGACAAGTCCATACTTAACAGTGCTTGATTGCTACGGCTTTTCAATGCATTATTGGCCTTTACGTCGTGCCGACGACCAATGTCAAAAAACGACGTAAACTAAAGGTTCCCTGTACTACAAGTCGCCCCCAAAACGTATATGCCTTGCCAAGTCGCCCCCCCAAAAACGTATGCCTTGCCAACTCATCCCCTGCCAACTATATGTACTTGGTCTGTATAGTGTATACGGAATGTACCGACGCGTGATGCCATAGTGATGTATGCATTTGTCACAGTCGTGTGCGTTGGTCCCTGGCGGGAGCTAGGAATGGAAGCAAAACAGTAAAGTCACCACCATTGTTTACATTGGTTTGTACAGGTAAATACTAAAACACGGTCCTGATCCGAGCACGGATCGGCGGATTCGAAATAGATTGAAGAAATAAAGCATCAAAAGTATAGCAGGTCACATGCGCCATGAATTGGGGTAAGGAAAGGTGGAGGTGTTTATACAATTTTCACAATATTTTAACAACATTTTTTAATGACGTTCTTAGAACCAAGAAAGGTATAAAAGCTTTTGATATTCCATTTCATAGTAATGTAGTGTCCCCGCCGACCGAGTTTTGGAAACGGGAACTATGAAATAGCAGCGTTCCGTTCTCCGTCCGTTCGCCTTCCGTGACAAAAATTTTAACCTGTTGTATACGATTTAGCTGGAGTTCCTTAGGCGACAATGCCGGGCGACAATGATTACTTGGTGAAAGAAGCTGGTTATAGTTTTCTCGACCTGATTAGATTGTGGCCGTTAAAATATGCATTAAAGTAGCTAATTTCATAATTTAATGAGAATTTTCCTGAGGCTGTGTCCAAGTTTTCAGGGTTATCCGTAAGGCGTATAATGATTTACTTGGTGGAGCAAGCAGGCTGAAGAGTTGTTGACCTGATTAAGATTTTGGGCTTATTTTGGGCAATTGATAATGCAAATGATCTAATTAATATCAAAATCAGCGTAATTGCTGAGCCTTATTTTTTGAAAACGGTACATCGGATACTCCAAAATTCCTGCGCTGCATGAAAGCCTATCGTGGGGCCAACATCTCTTTTGCAATTGAAAGTATGTGATATATGTGCTTAGGTATGCAAATGAGCTATTAAATTGCATACTTGCTGTATTAATCTCTGAAACTGTACATCAGACAGGCCAAAATTCCTTCGCTACATGTAAGACTTATGCTACATTGGGGAGGGGGTGATGGTGTTTTGGGAGGCGGTGTGGTGTTTTGGGGAGGGAGTGGGGTGTTGGGTGAGGGTGTGTGGGTGTTGGGGAGGGGGTGGGGGTGTTGGGGTGGGGTGTTTGGGGTGGGGTGGGGTGTTGGGGAGAGGGGGTGGGGTGTTCGGGGTGTTGGGGAGGGGGTGTTTGCGGGGTGTGGGGAGGGGTTGGGTATTGGCGGGTGTTGGGGAGTGGTTGGGTATTGCGGGGTGTTGGGGAGGGTGGGGTGTTGGCAGGGGGTGTTGTGTTGCAGGGTGTTGGGAAGGGGGTTGTGTAGCGGAGGGTGTGTGTTGGTTGCGGGGTTGTTGGGTGTTTGCGGGTGTTGGGGGAGGGGGTGGGGTGTTGCTGGGGAAGGAGGGGTGGGTCCGATGGGAGTGTTTTGCGGGGTGTTGGGGAAGGTGGTTGGATGTTTTGCGGCGGGCGCGGTTGCGGCGCGGGCGGGGTGTTGGGGAGGGGATGAGGGTGTTGCCGGGGTGTTGGGGAGGGGAATGGCGGGGGGTTTGCGGGGTATTTGGGGAAAGGGGAGGGTGATGGTGGGGGTGGGGTGGGGTGTTGAGGGGTGTTAAGGAGGGGGTGGGGTGTGGGGAGAGGGTGGGGAGTTGTTTGTTGGGGTTTTGTTGTGATCGGAGGGGGTGTGGTGTTTTTCTGGGTTGTCTGGGCTTTTTTCTCTTTTTATTTTGGGTGTAATTTTTTAAAATGCAATATCTTTCATGTAGGAACAAGTTTGGGGGGGAGGGGGTGGAGGTGTTGAAGTTGCATTTATTGCGTGTTTAGTTGATCGCAACATTCGGCGGGACATAATTTACGCATCGCGTAAATACGATTTCCGCTTGTTTAGCTTGAATGATAAATTTCAAATTTGTGCATGTATAGTTTTTGGAGATATCGTAATTTGAATGTGGTCAGTGTCATGGGGTGGAGGTCATAACGGATGAGGTGGCATACGGATGAGGTATGTGTTAAAGTATAGGGTTTTTTTTTTTTTTTTTTTTTTTTTTAAGTTTTGTATTTTTTTCCTATATCTTTTGTAACCCGCCTGCATTTGACAAATAACATCTCATTTTTGTTTGTTTTTATGTTTGCATTCATTTTGAAGAACCTACAACGTTTAAGCTATGATGATAGTTGCAATTTCACTACCTTTTGCATTGTGAGGTAAGGGTTTTTCCTATACGATGCTGTACTATGTTGTTATTATTTGCTCGCAAGTTCTTTGTGGCATAAACTTTTTTAAATAATTACCCTACCCCACCCACAAAATATAACATTTTCAGAAAGAAAATGTGATGAGGAATACAAATAATGCCACCTTTCTTCTGTAGAGGTGCTTAAAAAAGTTTGACTGATGTGTCATACAAGCAAAAATTAAATATTTATTTAAGAAAGCCGGAAGCTTCAGTAGGCAACATTTTTCATTGTTACAAGTTCCCTTTTTGAAGGCTTACGATGTCCCCCAACACATCTCAAGGAGTTGTATCAATATGAGATTGAAGGTTAACAAATTGACTGTTTAGTTTACAAAATGTTGTACGTTTTCTTTTATACACCAACATTTCACATTCTACCCTATAGGACATTTGTGGCACCCCTTTATATTAACATCAGCTGCATATTTGTCTTTCAGCTTTACAACAATAAATAGTTGTATAGGTATCTGAAAAACAATTGATGACTTATTCTCCCTTTAAGTGTGAAAACATGTAATTTTTTTTGTAGTTTCAAGCATGTAACACATTTTGCCCCCAATTCATGGCGCATGACCATACGTCTGTTTTCAAAATTATGTTAAGGTTTGTAAATAATAATACTTAATAGGCAACAGCACTTTGAACCTTTGGAAAAGGCGCTATACAAATGTCAGTATTATTATTAATTTTATATTATTACATGAATATGTGCGCTGTGTAACAATTTGTATAATCTCTGAAAGGGATGCCACACTTACAATAGTCGCATTCAATGACGCTATAGTCAAGGCAGACCTTAGAAAAGGCCTGCGCTGAGGTCTAGTCATGATATGAAATGAAATGATGTTAAAGGGATTAGCAGCGATTTGCTGATCCGAAACATCGAAAAAATCATAAAAATTCATATTTTATATTTTTGTTACTGGCATGGATATGTGAACATAACCTGCAAGTGGTTGGCTTGAAATCCGTGTATTAAAGACAAGGCAGTACTTTTTATCTGATTCTGTAATTTCTATACGTGCGTATCAAAATTCCGACTCGAGATTGAAAAAAGCCTTTCAAAGATTTTCAAAGATATTGTGCACCATGATCAATACAGTTTGACCTCAAACACAAACATTATCGATCTTTGCTTATTTTGTACTGGTGTAAACCGCAATCTGCTGTTTAGTGCAGATTTTTAGATGCCGTCGCTTTATGTCTATTTGCGGGAGACGGTTATTATAGTGACAAATATACTCAATTTTTTTCACTATTTGGTGGTTTGTTTCAACACTAAAGCAGTTATGGAATTGTGCACACTTATCCCTGATTTATAAGTTAAAATATGCATTTCCACATTTTTTCGATTCTCTCGCATTATCGCTGCTAATCCCTTTAATGGAAAACAGTGTTTGGAGTTGTAGAGATCAGTTCGCTGCTTCGCTTCAGCTAAAACTCCTTTTATTTTTTCAAAATTACTATATACAATATCTAAGTGGGGCGAGTTGGCAGGGCAAATACGTTTTGGGGGGCGACTTGGCAAGGCATATGCATATACGTTTTGGGGGGCGACTTGGCAAGGCATATACGTTTTGGGGGCGAGATTGCAGGGTGTGAGATTGGAAGGGGGCGAGTTGTCCAGCATTCCTGTGCCCCTACCCAGTCGGGTACAACAAGCGCTCAATCGGCCGATGTCGCCAAATCTGACGATGTCGCTCAATTGGGCGATTTTCCATCGCCCAATACGGCGAGGTTTGCTATTTTTAGAGATCACAAAAGCAAATGATTCTTCACAAAAAGTTATTTTGCCATTTAATTAGATACAAATATCTAAAATCTCACCGTTCAAACAAAATTTCAATGGGGACTTTTTTCCTGCTACATGGTCATAGATATGGTACCACATCTCCTGGTTGTAGCCCCTCGGGTAACAACTTTAGAGTGCGCAGAGTATTCAACAGAACCGACAAAACTAACTGGTGACAATGGGTGACAGGAAACAACAAAAAAATAATAAATTTCTACAATAAATATGCTCCACTTACCTATATCACAGGGAACTAATAACGGCTGTTACCAAGTTGTTCCACTCGTTTATGAAGCGTCCCTTACTGGCAAAGAAGAAATTGGCGAAATGTTAAATCCCGGTGTCAGCTATTCACATCGTTTCACATGTCTTGTTCCCAAAAATGGTAGCGATATCACATGCTTTGATAGCTGGGGGCGGGTTTTTTAGGGTTAATCTGAAATGTGAAGCGGTAAGCTTCTGCACATGCGCAGGTAAGCCCGAAAAGCTTGCGCAGGCGCTCGCAGGCTCTATGCATGTGCAGTAACAGCAAATATGGCGATGCACACCGGAGCGGACATCCGGGAGGTCAACAAAATCTGCTTGGCAACGGCATGGCCAACATGCGTAATTCGATGCGCGATGCACGCATAGTGTCATACGATGTGCAGTGAACTTAAAAAGAAGCAATTTGCGCAGTTTGTTTTCACCGTGATTCGGGGATTCCCTGGGCTTCCCCTTTGTTTTCACCGCGATGTGATGTCAGCCCACTCCCAGCTATTCTCTATTTTACATGATATGTAAAATATTATTTGTAATGCCTTGGGGTTGGTTAGCAAAAGTTTATCAAAACATTTTTCTTTCTAAATATTATAGTAGAGCATGTATTTTGCTTTAAAGTGAGGGGTCAATTACCTTTCTAGTGTAAAAATTGCCAAAGACAATCGAAAATGCACCACATAAAAACCAGTAATTTTGGGTCTTACCTTGGTGTAAGATATTCATGAGTTAGACTAGAGTAAAGACTCTTTTATGGAATAAAGCTGTACAATCCTTGTAATCCTTTGATCCTCTTATAGAAGATTTCATGCTAGGCTAATTTCATGAGGTCTTACATAGAGGATGAACCTAATTTTGTACTTCGTCATTAGCTCACACTTACAAACATTGTCCATTGAGTCTACTGCAAATTTCAACCCTGATCTCTGTTCATATTTTATTCATTTTCCATTTTAGATAAGAATTATTTCTTATTCTGCATAGAGTTTGATGAAGCAGCGATTTCGTTTTGGTCATTGGTTTACACGAGTTATACCTATTGCACTGATTTGCGCGAGTATCCCGAAATACCCTCGGCAACCTTGTAATGCGGGAAGTGCTATCTGTATGTTGGTAACGGAACATGGTGAATTTCAGGCTATACGTGTGTAATGATGAAAACTTGACTAGTCTCCCTTGTGTAAAAAGTAGTTTGTTATGACCTCGCATCACTTGAAATACACATAAAGTTTTGACAACATTGACAGGTGCACGAAATGATATCTGTGCTGAAATTGCATGAAAATGTGCTGTTTATGGTGATGAAACTGTTAACCATGCATTCGGGGCATAATTCGAATAAATAACTTATTTAGGGTTTTTGAGCATGATAAATAAAATAATGAATAAATAAACTTTGTAAATAAAGAAAAGTAAACGTGTTAAAAAACATGCATTTGTTTCCTACATGTATTGGCGTTTGTGTGAGTCTGTGGATGTAGACTCACATGCGATGGGAGTAAGGCACATTCTCGTTGCACCTTTAATACAACAATTTACAATACAACAGTGCAAAAAATTGTTTACATTGTTTACATTTTGAAAAAAAAAAAATCGCCGATAGTGGCTTTAATATTTTGAAATTGTATTCTATGCCATAGCCTTATAGTCATATGATAGTTGGTGGATTTAATTCTTGGACAGAATTGAACATACGCCAGCGTAAGGTGCATTAACTGCCAGGGATAACGCAAATATCAACACGATGCGTAATTGGTCAAAGCATGCACCAAATCACTGTGTAATTGATGGCGCTTGCACAGGGTGTGCATACACCCATCGAATGTGTGTCTTCAGCTTTGCTCAGTACAAACCCTCAGACACACAAGGACAGACATAGGATTGCACAGCAGCATGTTTTGTTGACATCATTTTACTGTTTACTTTCATTTCACAGGAGTAGCACTACTTGAATACAAAGACTGTAATTACTGGACAATGTCTTATCAGATTTAGACCACTGAATTGAGAGATGGTCACTCATCCACGCCATTTCACACCTTATGAATAGCTTATCAACAACCCCCAACAATGGGCATGCATGATTGGCAGTGCGCTTGTAGATGTAGGTGGCATGATATTTTCAAGGCACAAAAACCACTTTTTCATTGAATTTTTAATGACAATTTTAGCAAGTGAGTTCAGTATTATAGGTCATGAGCCCAGAACCGAACCCGCACCCCGGGGATGTTGGAGACCAATTTTTGGAAACCTTATACATATAGCTATCAACACCAGGTTGTCTGCAAAAATCCCCAATCCTGGGTTAAAGAGTGAGGCGCTTTTTTCAAAATGGTGAGCCATATTCACTTAATGCCTTTTAGGTCGTCCGATAGGATTAGGAAAGACCTTATGGCAGCATGATCGTGTGGCGTCTGCGTCGGCGGCGTCGGCGGCGTCGGCGTGAGCATTTATTGGTGAACAAAATATCTGGAGATCTATATGTCGCACAGGGCTGAAACTTGGTGGAAGGGTGCAGTGCTACGATTCTCGAACTGCTTAGATTACATCAGTATATATGCATTCTAAGTACCTATTTGCATAATATAGTAGCATAATTTTACTATTTCACTGATTTTCATTGCCATTTTTTGTGAACAAACTATCTGGAGATTGTACGCACACAGGGCTGAAATGTGAAGGGTGTGGGGCTACATATTCTCGAACTGATCGAGTTACAACAGTATATATGCATTTAAGTACCTAATTGCATAATTAATAGGATATTTACCTATTTTCATATTTCATTGACACTTTTATTGTGAACAAAATACTGAGATCGTATGTCATACGGGGCTGAAATTGGTGGAGGGTGCGGGGGGCCTACAGATTCTCGAAACTGATTTGATTTACAACACAGTGATATATGCATTGTAAGTACCTCATTTGCATAAATTAATTAGCATATTTGACCTATTTTATGATTTTTCATTGACACTGTGAACAAAATATTCTGGAGATCTGTACGTCACACCGTGCTGAAAATTGGTGGCCGATTGATTTGATTTGGGGTGTGGTATGGGGTGTGGTCTTGGAAGTATGGGTGTGCCCAGGGTATGGTGTGGTCTGTGGTGTTGTCCCTGGGTATGGTCCAGGTGTGTGTGTTGTTTGTGGGTGTGTGTGCTGTGTGGGTATGGGGTGTGGACCGGCCTGAGAGTGCGGGAGCATGGCGGTTGTCTGGCGCACAGATGCAGATGTCAAAGGGAGACTCAACGGGGCCTTTAGATGGGCTCGCACCTTATTGTGAGAGAACCATCAGCGAGCAGTCCATTGGGGACACAGGTGTAGCTTTCCGTCTGCGCGGCCGTGACAGGCTTCACCTTTGAGGGACATGGTCTGGAGCGGCCCCCCCCCCCCCCCCCAGGGAGCACTGTGATGTCATGTTTACTTAGAGTCACCTTGGACTGCAGGCTCTCTTAAGACCACATCGGAAGCAGTGGGGTAGCTAGGGCGGGGGCAAGGGGAGGGGGACATATGCCACGGACACCACCTCAGGGCGCTGAAATGATGTTTCGAAAAATAAAAAGAAAAAAAAATCCATTGTTGTGATTTTTGTCGTATTGTCCAGGCAGTATAGTAATCTGCTTCAAGATAAGTGAGATAACTGGATCTCTCCGAAGGCACTCAACCATACTAAAACTGAGAGGTTCCGGGCTCCGTCACCTTGACCACACGCAGGGCAGTATAAGTCTATTCATCCATATATACATATGGAACTGATCCAACTAGGCATTTTTTGCTCAAAAAGGCCTTGAGACACCCCTAATGCCAAATTAAAAATTTCGAGCGCCATGCATCGCAAAAAAGGTCGGTCCCATGCTAGCATCGATACGCCCAAACCATGACGTCACTGACCTTTGCCTCTTTTTTGTGTCTCAGTTGCGGCACACCATGTGAAAATTTTAATGGGATAAATTATACATAAATTTTCCCCTTTATCGACGAATTATCGGCGATTTGTTATGAGATATTACTGATAAAATCTACCTATAATACAGGAGTAGTCGGAGTCTTGGATGATGATGTGTTGGTAGGAAGTGGAGATTGGTTTCTTAGACCGGAATCCGGAAATTTGCTAAGGAGTGGAATCGGAAGATGTCTATGGAGTGGAATTCGGACGATTTCTATGGAGTGGAATTCGGGAGATTTCTAAGAAGTGGAATTCGGAAGCTGTTAACATAGTATCAGATTATATTGATGGTATTATGACCCTTCACATGGTTGCCCCGCGAGCCTCAGGCCATTTGTTTCGCGCTGATATACTGCGGGTGTTAAGGGGGCTTATTCCTTGGCAGGTTTAGCTCCCCCTTTATGTAGTTCCACTCCTAGACCGCCCAGGGCAGGTTGGGAACGTATTGTCCCGTTCTCGGGTCTTTTTCTGCATTGCATTATTTTATATTTATTTTTCGCATTGTCTATAGTCTCGCGGTGCAACCATGTCATGTGTTTCTCAACAGCGTACTTCCCAGCCGTGCCGATGAATCTCAAATTTTTCTCAAAAATTGGGGGGGCCCCTGTTGTCTTCTGTCGGCCGTCTTGTCTCCTTGGCATTATTTTGCTCTACCTTTTGGATCTCCCGATTCTCGGTGCGGGTCATACTATCGTATCTAACAAACCGGTACAAGTGTATGCGTTTTACTTTGATGTTGCAGAATGATGGAACCGCTTCGAAGAGGTTATGGATGTAAAGAGTTCCTTTGAGGACAAGACAAAGACCCGCATTAATTGTAATCTGAAGAGCAGAAGCTGTTCAAGAGAGAGGACCTTGTAATATGCACAAAGGGTAGACAGAATTGGAGATCCAGAAATTCATTGATGAATTGGACGTGTATATGGAAGAAAGTGGACAAAGGCCAAGGCTAACAGCATCACCTCCGGTCAAGGGGCATCTCCTCCGGGGCGTTCACCGGTGAAGCGTCTACCTCTACCACTCAACCTAAACTTCTTCAAGAGCAGTCAATTCTTCTTTGATCTAAGTTCCAGACGTTATTTTCTTACGGTTGATCCAGAGGCTATAGACAGGTTTATAGGGCAAGTCGTCTAGCCACCTTCGCAGTTGTGATGATAAGGCGTTGATTTATATCATCCGAGTGGTTAAGTGATTACTACGACTGGATGGTCTATCCACTCCTTCAATTCTGGTGGATTGGAAGATTATCAACGGTTGAGTAGCCCGACGGTGCAGTCTCTATACGGGTCAGAAGACATCCAGCCGTGGGCCTATTGACGTTACTATCACTCTCAATGTGATCTAACGACGGTCTCAGTGTTACCAGCCGATAGATTGTAATTCTGCGCTCAGTCCGTGAGTAATTTCACAATACTTGAGAAGTCAGTCGGTCTTTTTCCGTGGTGTGAAAACTTAATCAACCTCAGTCCACCGGCGTCCGTAGGTTGCAGTTGATTTAGAACTGAAGGGCGACTTCCGTGGTGGCAGTGAATGAAGCCCAGCGGCCTTTGTTAAGAATTGAGTGATGCGGCCAATATGGTTTATGAATAACAGGTACCGATGGGCACTCGTACGTCTGGGGCTTTTCTGGGGCTGGGTGACCGGATGTGATGATGTTATAGAAGTACTCTCCGAGTATGATGATATTTATAATCAGCTCTTCACCTCTTGACGGCCGTTAGTAACGTACCCCGTAGCTATGATAATTAGGTGCGGCAGGGGCCGCCGATGTTACCGATAGTATACCGAAGGTAATGAGTTATGTCAGAGGAAAATGAGACTTTGTATGGTGATGGCGGAGTTAGATATTCTTCCAAAGAAGACAGAGTTTTCCATCCTTGGCTTCGAAGAAGTTAGTGTTGTTCATCCAGAGGTGTATCGATTAGAAAAATTAAATTTTCCTCTTTCTTCCAAGACTACAGTGCTTTCGGTCCACCAGTACGTCCACCTAGGAAACTTTTCGGGCCGTCTCCGTGGCTCTCCGGGTGTGCATTATTCAACCGTTCTTCCACCGATTCACCCGTCGGGCCGCCATCGTAGTTCAAATTAGTACTACACGCTCCATAGGGCCAACCGTCGGGTCGTCTCCTCTCGTCTTCAGCGGCATGTTCTCCGTCCTTCCGTTCAAGTCAATCGACTAGCCGTCGTCTTAGTTCCAGAAAGAGTTTCTTCTCCATCTGTATATTCATTTGGTACTAGGAAGGGATAGGATCGGACCTACGTATCTTCTAGACATCGCTCCCTTACCAGGGCCGCAGTCCATACGCAAGTCTTCCAGTGATCGTCTCCGTAGCCGACGATCACTGAGAGAGTGCATTTTAGACCATGATGAATAGTACTTCTTCAGAGAGGAGTTCCATCATCGCACTGCCGAAGTTCTCCGGACAGGGATAGCTCTAAGGTTTGATACTTTCTCTCTACGCCTACAAAGTCTCACACAAGTGAGAATAGTCATTAAGATTTCCTAGCCATGACTATCGAAGATATAGAGGCTCTCCTTCAGGTAGTTCTTCAGCTGGATTCTTCGGGTTCAAGACATTGCGGAGATTCGTCTCATAGACTATTAACAAGTTCGGCATCATGTAGACAAGAAAACAGTGGCTTCCCTTACGTTTTCAAACTTAGACAGAAACGTGTCCTCTAGTATGAGACATTGCCTCTTATATGATTCCTCCAGATAAAGATCGAATTTAAACGAGTCAGACATGATTATGTTTCAAGGCCAAAGAAGATGATTTCTACAAGTCTAGAAATAAGAAATCTATAACCTGTGAATAAGGGAAGTTTGTTTCACACCATGGTGTACTGATTCCTGATGTTGTTACGTTGAACTCTGTTGATAGGGATCTTCCGCCTCATGGACCTTTTCACGGGATTCATCGTTAACAAGAGCAATCCTCGATATCAGCTCCTAGTGATACAGCCAAGTTAAGATCTTTAAGGCCTACTCAACCAATACCGGCTGATGCTACTCCGCCTCATTGCCACTTCTAGTCAAGGGCACTTCCAGTTTAGAGCGCCCTGGTTAATTATCAGGGTTCGGAAACTTCCGGAAGAAACCTATTTCTTCCGGAAGAATGGAGAAACTGGAAAAAGGTGTTTCTTCCAGTTCTTCGGAAGAAAACTGGAAAGAAATGGAAAGAAACTGAGAAGAAATAAAGAAATGTAATTGAAGAACATACTAAATTACACATATTTCATCTGCTTTGCACTTCAAAATCGCAAGGCACTTTAGTTACTTAAATTTACAATTGTTTTTTTTCAAAATTATTTACAGTGTATAGGCTATGTAGTAATACATGCAAGTATATAGTAAAATGTTTCACCATTTATGTTTGGACTGCCTATTTCAAATTATACAGATGATAATGTTCCTATTTCCAAGTCTTTCCATGTGCACATTATTACTGCACAGTTGTAATTGTAGATGCAAACAATGAAAAAGCTGTTAAAATCTGTATGGCCAATTTGTTAATTTTAAAATTACAAATCATAAAGTAGCAACCCATAAGTGTTCTTGGGTTGTAATGCTTATAGTGGGAGGAACCGGGTTAGGGAGACTATAAACATATTTTGCAGATGTTCAAGTCTTTACAAGGAGACTCTGCATGGCCGTGCTGGTGTGAAAGTGGGAATCAGTGTCTTCCTGTATTTTTTTGATTTTAGGCCCTTGTGAATAAATGCGGTTGATATGACAATTGCATGGGGTAGGTTAGGGGGGTCCTGAATGGTTATTGTGGAATATTTCCGATATTTTAATTCACTGTATAATATAAACCAAAACTATAAGTCATTTGCTTTAAAATAGAAAACTTTAAATGACTTTTTGAGTTCTTCACTTTCAGTGGAAGAAACTGGAAGAAACCCGTTTCTTCAAGTGGAAAAAACCGTGGAAAAAAAACCGCGGTTTTCCGCCTGGGAAGAAAAACTGGCAAACCCTGTGGTAATAGCTTGGGAGAGGCTCTGATTTGATTGAGATACAAAATTGCTAAGAGATTTTCAGATTATGGAGTCCTTATTCCGATATTGACTCTTTCCTGACGGAAGATTTTGAAGACCTACAGTACCTACAGTACCTATCTCCAATGTTGCTGCGCCCTTTTTTGACGGCCGTTTTGGTCATCGAGGTTTGAAATGGATTCTGTATTTCTGATGACTCTCCTTCTCAGATGGTTTCCTGAGTCTTTCCCTACATGTGAGGGAAGATTTTGAATTTTCTCAGCTCCTAGGGTCCCAGACCATGTGGATATGAGTTAGGTTGATGAGTAAATCTGACGCAAGCACAAGACCATGCCCACCCAGCGGTATCGAAGGCGGTTCTTCTAGCAAACATAACGAATCCTGCCATAGAATTGATTCTTGGGATGAGGCAAGGATGTTGATCTTCAACTTTTGGAACAGATTGCTCGTAATTATATGTGAACTTCGATTGTAGCCCATTCCCCTTATTTCTCCGTTCCGCCGCTCTCACCACACTCGCACTGGTGTCCCTTAGCATCCTTATGAATTCTTTATTGGAGTCTATTGTAGAGTGGTCTAGTGGAAGCATTGAGAGATGCCTTTATACCTGTGAGAGATCATTTCATTGTTTTTTTATTCTCTACTTTCATGTTTCTACTGAGCCTTTTACTAAGATGCTTACCATTAGGGCTCTTAGGAAGGAAGATGCAGTGACCTTGTATTTACAGCCAAAAGAAGTTCCTCTATGCACCTAGAGGTAAAGATCTTTTGGGGAAGACAGTCGGTCTAGTTTAGCCCTCTGGAAGGAAGCCGAGTTAGCGGCTGATCAAGTTGCTAAGTCTACAAGACCAGAGTTTCTAAAAAGCTTATGACCGGATAGATACAGACTTACGATTATGGCTTTGCAGAATGACTTCCGCTCCTTGTTATTTTCATGCCTTCAGAAGGAACAGAGGTTCGTCAGAAGATCGGCTTCGACTCTGACTCTATTCTTAATTATAGGGATCTAGACAGTACAAAGTTATTCTTCCTACTCCAGGGACATAGAGGCGCCAGATGTGGAGCGAGTAGGGAAGAAGATACAATTGATTCCTAACTACCACCACCCAACGCCCCACCCCACACCCCCCCCAAAACGCCCCCCACCCACCACCCCCCTACCTATGACGCAGCGGAGGGGCATCTGAAGTTATTCCTCCCGGCGTGGCGGTCGATAACCTAGGATCTATGGGTTCTTCAAACAACTTCAGTAGATTACCAGTTTGCAGTTTTTCCACGTTGAAAGTCAGTTTTTTGCTCTACGCCTATGCAGAAGAGACATTTAAGGCTATGATTTTCAAAAACGTAGTGAAGGAATTGTTAGGAAAAAATGTTATTTTCCAATAGAAACAGGAGACCTCAGACTGTTCAAAATCTACGCCCTCTGAACAGATTTATTCGTCCGAAGTTTTCAGAATGGTTGCTCTTTCAGCTGTCTTCAAGAGGTGAAAGAAGGGCTGGTTTGGTGCGACATTGGATTTAAAGACGCCGAAACGTTACGTTCCAGTTTTTCCTCATAAAAGGGGCTTCGCTTCAGTTTAGACAACCAGTCTTACCGTTTTCGAGCTCTACCATTCGTTTTCATATGCTCTCCTTAACTTTACAAGACTAGTGAGGGGGGGGGGGGGGGGGGTGGGGGGGGGGAAGTGGCAGAACATCTGAGAAGAGGGGTATCCAATATTTATCTATCTCGATGATGATTGTTTGTAGCTTCAAGCTAATCGAGTCCGGAGAAGTCGGTTTACTTTGGTTATTACGACGTGAAAGAGCTGGGCTCTGGATAAACCAAAGAATCTAATCTCTCTCCAGGTCAGAAGTCGGAGCGGGGATTTTTCTTATGGACTTGAGGAAATAGCAAATTTTTCCTACAGAAGAGAGAATCCGAAAATTGGGATAGTATCTTTCATCTGAAGATAAATTTAGCTCATGTCATCTATGGCTCGATGCACAGGAATGCTGGCAAGCTTAGTATGCGACCTTCTATACCCTTCTGCAAGTTGTGGTGGTTACTGCTCCAGTTAAACCTTTCGGGCTACTACAGAGACGCAACGTCGACGATCTTACACCATCTAGTTCCCATTAAAGCCAAAGATCGTGTAGCATCTCGATGACTAAGCAACTCAAGAATTCTTATGGAGGAAAAGAGGTTCACGAGATACCTCATCGATTATAAACGTGGAGCTTCGAAAGATAGATTGGGAAACATGCATGAGATCCCACAAAATTAAGGGCGTATGTTCGAAGATAATAAGGAATATCCATATTAATATAATAGAGTGCTAGCGGTCTAACACGCTCTTAAAACAGATTCAAAACAGAATGGTTTGGGAAGTCAGGGAAAAATCAGATCAGACAAATCCACTTTAGTGCTATATCAACCACCAAGGAGGGACAAAGAGTAGCCTCATGTGCACTACAACAATCCGCCTCCTCTCTTGGTGCCTATATCATTCAAACTACCCTCAAGGCGGAAAATCTAAACGAGAGTATTAACTGTCTAGAAGACAGTTTTTTCCAAAGGAAAAATCAACAATATTGATAGAGTATTCGGTATCACCTGTGGAGTGGCATTTCAACAGCAGTGTAGCAAGATGATTTTTCTAGACTTTACAGGCACATAGTAGATATGTTTGTATACAACAAGAAGTACCAGCTCCCAACATTTTGCACGTGGCTAGCGGACGAGAAAGCATGGGTGAGAGACTGTTTTTCAATAAGTTGGGAGAACATGATTGCATACGGTCTTTCCACCCGTTAACAATTTTGGACGGGGAAAGGTCCTAACAAAGTTACAGCACTTCATGTCACGTAAGATACTGCTTGTAGCCCCATTTTGCCACGTCAGGTTTGTTTTTAAGACTGGTCAGCTGGTTGGAAGCATCCACGGACTGATTCCGTAAGGCAAAATCTGCTGGTCGACGGAAGAAACAAAAGAGTGTCGCTCCAAAGGCTAAATCCCTACACTTGTCTGTGGGCCTCTCTCTGTCAAGCGCGCCTTCAACGATAAGGGTTCAGAAGAAGCTGCATCCTGACGGGCGGGAGGCAAGACGGAAGACAACCTCCACTATTTTTCTATAGTAGACGTCGACGCTCAATCCGGTGCAAAAAAAACACCAAGGTTGATCCGCATCTGCCTACCATCCTTCAAACAGCCGTGTCGTAGGGCAAGACGCCCAATTGTTACACCACGTAAATTATCGTAGTTATCGGTTGGCAATTGGTGATAATCTGGTCTGGGTAGCTTCACTGAACAAAGGGCTGAGGGAACGTGTTTGCATTTTCAGTGAAGTGTTGTCAAGCCGAGTGAATTTCCACCGTACCAAGTCGCATAACGAATCTATAAATTTTGAGACAGGCTTACGCCCCAGTAGTCGCCGGCGAACGTTGAACAAATTGGACAAAGGCAAGCCATATTCTCGATTTGACTGAGAAAGACCGCATCCTAGGCTAGACTGATGGCTGCATTACCAGACGATGTTCAGGAAATAAATTCGGTGTTATCTAGAGTCAAGAAGTATATGAGATTCTTCAGTTTCTCTCTATGTCACTCTACTTCTCTGCTGGTTTCATCGCCAAAACACAGACACTCAATTATGCACCTCAGCTTATAGTTCTTCCAGAGCTTCCCAGAATTACTAGTACTGATCCTGGAGTAAACGCCGGTGTCCAGTCAGAGCTCTCCGACATATTACCACCTTACTGCCTTATTAATAAAATCTATGGATTCCTCTCTATCTGGACCATGTCTATAACTACAACAAAGCCTTACATTTTAAGTTACAAACTGCAAAACAAAGCTAACATTTTCACGCTGGTTCACTTCCCTCATCTCTGATGCATTGAAAGTGAAAGCCCTCCCCCCCCCCCTCACTGGGACAGTAACATCGCACTTAAACCGCATGCTCATGAATTAGAAGTCAGGCCACATCTTGGGCTTTTCACTTAGGAGGTGAACATATCTGTTATAATGGAAGCAGCAGGATGGAGGACGCCTACACGTTTCCAGAATATTTATATGAAAGGCGACTTACAAGTAATCACATCGTGGCCAAAAAACCTCCTGTCGGCAAAGCAGTCAGAGTAAAGAGGAGGATGCCATGCATTCCTTATCGACATGCTCATAAGGTGAGGCATGCCGGTTTTATTATAACATTTAGTGCTTGATTACAGATGTGCTGATGTATATGGCAGGATATTGGGGCAAAATATTTCAGCTTCCATAAACTTCACATGAGAGAAAACCCCGCTACAACTGAGACTACCGGCTCCACTCCCCCCACCTAGTGACCAGTGTGGCAGGTCATGCACAGTTGGATCATTTCGTAATGTTATTAATGGATGAAATAGAATATTACTCACCCAAAATGTGGAAGGTATCTATTTTATATGTATACTTAAAAGATGATCCAACTAGTGACCCTCATCCAGGCCCTTCACCGCAAGTGGAGCCTGGGGGAAGGTACAAAAATGAGCAAAGGTAAGTGACGTCATGGTTGGGCGTATCGATGCTGGCATGGGACGGGCTAGGGGGGGGGGCTATGGGCGCATCGAAAGTTTTAATGTGTCATTAGGGGGTCTCAAGGCCTTTTTGAGACAAAAATGCACTAGTTGGATCATTGTAAGTATACATGTAATAAATAGAATAACTTCACAATTTTGGTGAGAGAGTTCATCTGCTTCAAGATAATGAGATAACTGGAGATTTCCGAAGGCACTAAACATGCTATTCACTCAAGAGCTTCCACGGGCCCTGAACCCTAGACCCGCCAGGGGCAGTATATTTCATCTGCTTATGATTGGAGATAACCGAAAAGCTCTCCGGATGCGCTGAAAACATGCAAAATCCTAGCGATCCTGGGCTCAGCCCTGGACACCGCCACGTTCAGAATAGTCCATCTGCTTCAAGATATGAGATAACTGAGATCTCTCCGAAGCCACTAAAAACATACTAAAACAGAGGTTCCGGGGCTTCGTCACCTGACCACCCCAGGGGCAGACCGTATAGTTCACGACCTTCAGATAATGAGATACTGAGATCTCTCCGAAGGCACTCAAAATGCTATTTCACTCAAGAGCTTCCACGGACCTGAACCTAGACACCGCCAGGGGCAGTATATTTCATATGCTTCATGATGTGTGTGAGATAACCGAGAGCTTCCGGAATCGCTTGAAACACTGCAAAGTCCCTAGCGCCTCCCTGGGGCTCCGCCCCCTGGACCCTTGCCACGTTCAGCATAGTCCATTCTGCGCTTCAAAGATAATGAGATAACTGAGGCCCTTCCGCAGTCACTCAAACATACTTAAAATGAGAGGTTCCGGGGCTCCGTCCCTTGACCACCCCGCCAGGGGGCCCAGTATAGTTCATCTCTTCAAGATAATGAGATAACTGAGATTCTCTCGAAGCAACTCAAACATGGCTTTTTAACGGAAAGCTTTCCCCGGTCATCTGAACTCTAGACCCCGCAGGGGAGTATAGTTCATCTGCTTCATTTTGAGATACCGAGAGCTCTCCGGATGGGTGCGGAACACTAAAACTCAAGAGCTTCTGGGGCGGGGTTCTGGGGCCTCCGCCCCTGGGACCCCCGCAACGTTAAACATAGTTCATCTGCTTCAAATAAGGAACATACACCTCTCCCAAAGCACTCGAACATGTTTTAACTCAAGAGCTTTCTGGGTCTCTTGCCCCTGACCCCCACAAGGGGCTTTTCCCCGTTGCCCCTGTACTGCCCGCATGCGCTGAGATCGACGGATCTTGCCCTGTGCTGCTCATGTGTGGAGTATGCTTACCCTGTAAGGGCAAGGGGACAGCCCAAAGCTTCCCACGTTGATGCCGTCCTGGAGGCTTGTCCGCGATGTGTCTTCGCCATCTCCAGCGGACACTTATACATGCAACAGCGTAAGCATGCATGGGCATAGCTGCCAAGTATCCGGTATGGAGCGCCCCTGTGTTGGACAGAGGCCCTGCTTGGAACCGCCTTAGTGTCCTGGTCTTTCTTAGAGGCAAGTCCGGTCCTTTGAATAGTCTCTAAGGAGTTTTGGGGCCGTTGGCTTGTGGAAAGAAAGACTTGCTGTCAACCAGTGGCATCTATTGGTATTGAGCTTGGTGAGCGTCTTCCTTTTCCTTCCGCCTGGGCTGGCTTCTCGTGGGGTGAGTGGCGGTGTCTCAGCTGATTGAGAACCAGATCGGCCGATCTTACCTTGAAGCAGATCAGGACACTGAGCAATCTCTTGGTCTCCCCAATGTTGGTGCAACAATGCAAATACAAGGACCCTTGCAGAATCGGTAACTCAGCCAGACCTTGTAACCCACACCTTCTGCTATCACATTTGACAACCACTGTGTTTGGATATGGATAAGAAAATTTTCCAATTTTAATAATCAAATCATCGGTATTGTTCATTGGCGATCTTTTAAGCAATGCTGTTTACTTGGTATACGAGCTTAAATGTAGCTCCTTTGATTCATAAATTGATATTTTCATTTCACTCCTCCTCTTCTTGAGTTATGTCTTGTCTTCTGCTGATAAGATTCTCTTCCTCTACTATTTATGTCAGACACCTCTTGGTGGCATAACCTCCTGATGGCCCTTGTATCTAGTGCCCACCCTCATTAAACTACCACCATGATCATCTGGTGGAGGAATTCTGCTCTGCCACATCTGCCTTGTAACCATAAGGGCATGATAATTGGCTCTCTGGGGATGTGCATCCTCAACAAATCCCTATTACGAGTGCTCTGGCACATCAGTTATCTTCCCATGCTTAGGGAGGCATCATACTTGTCAACTTTTTGACTTAACTCTCGTCTATACCTAAGCATTTTTTGTAACAACCCCCCCCCCCCGTGATTTTCGTTACTGAAACATCGATTCGGCTGTTCAATTATGGTACACGTGTAGCTAAAGTTTCTTCTTCCATTGGTATCAAAATAAGTGCCAACATTCCCATTATGACGTACTCTGACGTCATATGTTAGGAAAGTAAGGAAAATACATGTACTGAATATTGGGTGGAAAATTGGGTGTTTCGCACTTTTAGCCACTCAAAAGCATTATTATCGCACTAAAATGCTCTCACTTTATAATTAGTCAATTTTCCACGAGTCGAGCCAATACAGTTTCTTTCTGCAGAAACGTGGCCAGCGTATTAGATCCTTCCCACTTACATAAGCGTTTAGCGTAAGAGAGTAGGGCCCGGGAGAATCTACGCATTGACATCGCGAAAATGACGCTATGCGTGGATTTTACCTTCCCACACGGAATTCCCATATTCGCGTCGAAAACGGCGGGATTTCATATTATCTACCAAAAAGTCACTCGATGTGTCGGGAAAGACTCCGAAATCTTTGGGGGAATAGTGCATTGGGATGGTGACGGGGTTAAGAAGGCGTTTTGTCATCCCGCAAAATCAAACATGTCACACAGAAAGTAGCGGCAATTCATTTTTGGCCATCTACTGAAGGGAAAATGGTCCAAATCAGTTGTTCAAACTGTATCGCCGACAATATTTTTTTGTTTTTATTCTGGTTTGTCATAAAAATGAGACTTTCAAACAGCTGTGTGGCATCTCCTGTGTAATGTCATACTCTTGATGCTCACTTTCGGTGATGACAATCCCCAGCCCGATGCCTACATGGATTGAATCCATGGGTTTCCGAACCATGGAATACATATTGTATTGAGAAAGCACAACCATGTGTGCATGGAACCATAAGTCGGTTTTGTTTTGACATGCGTCAATTGTCTAAAAATAAGTAAATGAGTGACACTTAACCTAAATCATGTTTAGTTGTGACTACTAGGTCCAATTGTCACATAATACTGAATTACCCTTGCTCAATTTCATAAAGACAAGGAAAAAGAGGTTTTGTGAATTGTAAATATCATGATACATCATATAAATAAGAATAGCGAGATTTATATAGCCCCTTTCTATTGGCCTCTCAAGCGCTTTCACAATGGCCGCTGATCACTGTGGCCCAACCACTACGATAAACCAGCCATCAGTTCAAGGGATGCAGCAGATCGGGATCACAGCTTTCCCTTCTATCAGCCAACATACATCGAGATAACCATCGCAATCCGGGACCAGCTTCCCAAATATCGTCATGGGTAAATCGGGACAACAAGCGGTTAATTTCTTGTCCAGGGACATTACAAAGCTGAATCTCACAGGGCACGAACGCACGCCTATACACATGGATTCAGCACATACCTGGAGTCACAGTCGAAGCGCTTACCTGAGTGAGCTATCTTGTCCGCTTAACAAACAAGCAGCACTCCCAAGCAGCCATTTGCGGGGCCCATTGTTTGAGGGTTGTTGAAAAGCTTTCATAAGATGTGAAATGGCGTGCCTGAGTGACATCTCTCAATTATGTGGCCTAATCTTGTTACATAAATTTTTGTCCCCAGTACTTATCCTTTGTATTCCGAGTAGTGAGTAACAGCCAAGCCTTTACCGACACGCAAAACATGGCTTGTTAATGTTATTCTAATGAGGTTGGTCCTGTTATGAAGTTCCATGGGATTAAATGATTAGGCCACCTCAGCAAATGTCGGCCTAACACGGGGGTGCTTCCGTCCGTCAGTAGCTATTGATCGAAGACTTGTTTGATAGAGGTCCGTGTTACACAATACACAAATCCCCGGGCCCGATTGAAAAGGACCTTAGGTAAAGGGGCAGCGCTACGTAAATAACGTTTTTTGCTAATCTAAGCAATTTTAATTAGTAGAGAGGTGTGTAAATAACTTTCGGTGATTTTGGGTGGTACGGTATATTTAACAACCACGTGTTTGCTGATGTGGGAAAACTTTAAAACTTACAAGTCTTACACTAATCGAAGTGAAGTGCTTTAATTGTATTTAATTTACCTATTTTGGGAAGGCTTTGTTTGTTGTTTTATTTGAAGGTTGCATTAAAGGGTCATAAACCTATTAAAATGTGTCTAAAGGCGTGATGGCTTAATAATATAGCATCATCCTTCTTCTCTTATTGATGTCCAAACACTGTGGTTCTTCAAGTTATGATCCAGCCAGAGAATGGGTACAATGTCTGGCTGCTTCACTGAATTCTTGCCAGGTCTTTGGTTTGTGCCTGTTGCACCAGCAGTGGCAGACCAAAAGGTGTTCCATTGGTCTGGTGTCTGTTCCCAACCACAGGTGGTCAGCTCCAGGTGGGAGATTCTCACAAGGTTCAATACTATTAGATGTTACTTGGTTGATGGAAAGTCTTTCTTTCCACAAGGCGACTCTCTTAACCTTCTTAGAGACTGTTTCAGAGGTTTGACTTTGCTTACGAAACTCTCTCTCTGGATTTAAGGCGTTTGGCAGCAGGTATCTGTCCAGACATGGGTGCTTCACATTGGATACTTGCGCAGCTCCGGCTCTTGCATGCCTCGCTATACGCACGACGGTGTCCGGTGAGTAAAAAAAACAATTCCTGCTATTAGATGGATGGTCAAGTTTTCCTTTGTTGTTGGACGGAGGCATACTGTGATAAACCGGCAGGTGGCATTTAATGCTGGATCAAGCTTCTTGGCAGGGGTTGATCTTGCCCATACAAAGGTCAGGCAATACTCGCACATGAAGTAGTCACAGGGCAACCGCCGTCGATCTTATATGTGGGCGAGCACCCCCTCTGTGCCAGTGAGTTTGTTCAAGATGTTATTGTTTTAACAGACTTTACTCTTCGTCTTTCTCGATGTGGGTCTTATAAGAAGAGTGCGGTCCAAGGTAACTCCTAGGTAGACAGGTTATCACAGTTGTCCCAGGGGAGTTCCAGACCAGGTAACTTTTAAGCTGAGTTTGGCTTCACTGTTGCTTTAATGGAAAGCACACACCTGTGTCTTAGATGCATTTGCACGTAGGTCGTTTCCCCTTCCTCCATAATACGGAGTGATTCATCCAAGCTTTGGAGAGTCTCTCTTCACAACTGTGAAGTCGGCATCTTGTCCGCTAATTCCGAGATCATCTGCATAAATACAACGCAGGTTCCTGCACTCCTAGTTGGTCGTTGGTATATATGTTTAACAGGAGAGGTGCAAGCACACTCCCTTGTGGTAGAACATTCTGAGCCTACGCCATCGGCTCTTCTTCGCTCCTAGCTGAACAAAGAACATCCGTTTTAGCCACAAATCTCTCGGGATAAGCTCAGTCAAGCGGATTGTTTTTCCCCCCCCCTTGGTAATTTCCAGGATCTTATGGAGTAGGCATCTGTGATTAACAGAGTCGTATGCTGCTGATAGGTCGACGAACACCGCCCCGGTTACCATACCCCTCTCGAAACCCTCCTCAATGTGTTGAGTTAGGTTGAGTACGTGCTTGTTGTGATTGCCTGGATGGAAACCTGCTTTGTTTCGTATGAGGGTTCTGTTCTATCACAGGTGTGATAAGATTGAGCAGGAGGCGTTCCAAGAGCTTGTAGTAAGGGTGGCTAAGGAGTGATCTAGGTCTGTAGCTCTTGGTAGTGGATGGATCTTTCCCATGCTTTAAGGGTGCCATAACATGTGTTTCCTCCAGATCTTTGGGAACCTGTGGGAAATAAGGCAGCAAGTTGTAGAGCTCAAGAAGCCATTCCTTTCAACTAGGGGCCAAGAATATGTTTAGTTGCCAGCGAGATGTTGGTCAAGGCCTACGCTTTTCTGGTTTAAGTTTGCAATACCGATTCATTCCCTCCATGTTGAAGGGGGGAGTGAAACCAGGGTCACCACTATACCTCTATGGTCTAGTTTGATCCTTCTTGGGTTTCTTTCTGCACTTGCCCTTTAAAAGCAGTTGGGTCGCTGTTGTGGTAGTGACCTAAGCATCGTGAAACCATAATTCCTTTAGACACACTTAATATTAGTCGTAGACAAACAATGAGAAATTTGCAATTTTTTACTTAAATTAGAAACATGCATTATGGGAAGAACACTATACTCTTGTAGGCCCTATTCCTATTGGCACTTTCTTTGCAAACGTGAGAGATCAAGCAAAATGAGTCGGTAAGGTCGCAATATGTTGATTTTTGAGATATGCCAAACAAAGGAGAACATGTCCTTTTGGTTTCTTATGATTTTGCACCCTTCAAATGATTATATCTTCGGAATTAATTGGTCAATTCAATGGGGTTTTCAACAACTGTAGCTTTTTAAATGGTGCATACAGTTTACCGTGGAAAAGTAGTAAATTTATCGACCGCGCTTCACTTTCAGACTCATTTTAGCTTGATCCATTCACTTATGAGAGCTGTTTTTCCATTCATCATTATTGTTTTTTTAGTGCAGAATAGATTCAGGGTTTTTTATTTACATATATCTCAAATACATTATAATTAACATGGTTTCATTTCCAGGTTTTGTCAGGTTTTATTTCATCTCATTGCCTAAATACAATATTAAACGACTACAGTAGGCCTATGAAAATGTCTTGCGTACAAAGGTTAATCATACAAATTTGCGAAAACAAAAAACGTATATATACTCAGAATCACCAGATATATATCTATAATACCATAACCATATGTGAAAATGAAAGAAAACGAAGTAAGCTAAGGAGGATGAAGAGATGAAGGGATAAAGGGCATAAAGAAAGAAAGAAAAAGAAAGAGAGAGAGGAAAGGGAAGAAAGAACAAGAAAGAGAAAGAAAAAGAAAGAGAAGAAAGAGAGAAAGGGAAAGAAAGAAAAGAGAAAAGAAGAGAAAGAAAGAAGAGAAAGCAGAGAGAGAGAAAGGTAAAGAAAAGGAAAGAGAAAGAAAGAAAAGAGAGAAGAAAGAAAAAGAAAAGAGAAAGAAGAAAAAGAGAAGAAAGAAGAGAAGAAAGAAAGAAAGGAAGGAAGAAAGGAAACGGAAGAAAGAACGAAGGAAAGAAAGAACGTTAGTTCTTACTTACTACTTACTTACTTACTTACTTACTTACTTACTTACTTTACTTACTTACTTACTTACTTACTTTACTTACTTACCTTACTCACTTTCCTTACTTTACTACTTACTTACTTACTTGCTTACTTACTTACTTTTCTTACTTACGTACGTACTTAATTACTTAAATGCGCCAGTTTTTTCCAGCTGACTGTATTCAATATCATAATGTTGAAACAAAATAATGGTTTTCCTTATTGTTTTCAATTAATAGAATTATTATGCAGCAATTAACATAAGTTGGGATGATAGAGATTCATCACCATAAGTCATGTGCATGTCACACCTTTTCGAGTGTTTTTTGCCCCGTTTCTCATATTTTTGAATCCCGAGTTTGAACCCCGGGGTGTGAAAAAAAAAGACAGGAACGCATGACAATGAGATACACTATTTTTTCCAGTTATTTCTCGAAACCATCCTCAATGTGTTGAGTTAGGTTGAGTACTTGGCTTGTTGTTGATTTGCCTGGATGGAAACCTGCTTGTTCTGGTATGAGGTGTTCGTCTATCACAGGTGTGATACGATTGAGCAGGAGGCGTTCAAAGAGCTTGTAGGTATGGCTAAGGAGTGATATAGGTCTGTAGCTCTTGGGATTGGATGGATCTTTCCCATGCTTTAGGAGTGCCATAACATGTGCTTTCCTCCAGATCTTTGGGAACCTGTGGGAAATAAGGCAGCAATTGTAGAGCTCAAGAAGCCATTCCTTTGCTACTGGGCCAAGATTTTTTAGTTGCTCAGTAGAGATGTTGTCAAGGCCTACTGCTTTTCCTGGTTGAAGTTTAGCAATACCGGATTCCAATTCGTCCATGTTGAAGGGGCGAGTGAAACCAGGGTCACCACTATACCTCTTATGGTCTAGTTTGATCTTCTTGGGTTTCTTGCTGCACTTGCCATTTAAAAGCAGTTGGTGGGCAGCTTGGTTGGGTGTGACATATAGCATCGTGAAACAATAATTCCTTTAGACACTTAATATTAGTCGTAGACACAAATGAGAAATTTGCAATTTTTTACTTAAATTAGAAGAAATGCATTATGGGAAGAACACTATACTCTTGGTAGGCCTATGCCTATTGGCACTTTCTTTGAAACGTGATGAGATCAAGCAAAATGAGTCGGAAGTCGCAAATATTGATTTTGAGATATAGCCAAACAAAGGAGAAAATGTCTTTTGTTTCTTATTGATTTTGCCACCCTTCAAATGATTATATCTTTGGAATTAATTGGTCAATTCAATGGGGGTTTCAACAAAATGTAGCTTTTTAAATGGTGCATACAGTTACATGGAAAAGTAAAAATTGAATCTGACCGCCTTCACTTTCAGACTCATTTTGCTTGATCACATCACTTATGAGAGCTGTTTTTCCATTCATTAATTGTTTTTTTAGTGCAGAAATAGATTCAGGGTTTATTTACATATATCATCAAAATACATTATATCATGGTTTCAGGTTTCAGGTTTTATTTCATCTCATTGCATAAATACAATATGAACAGAATAACAGTAGGCCTATAAAATGTCTTGCAGTACAAAGTTAAATCATACAAAATTTGAGAAACAAAAAAATATATAGAATCAGAATCAAACAGATATATATCTATAAATACCATATGTGAAAATGAAAGAAAGAAAGAAAGGAAGGAAGGAAGGATGAAAGAAAGAAAGAAAGGAAGGAAGAAAGGAAGAAAGAAAGAAAGAGAAAGAGAGAGAGAGAAAGGGAAAGAAAGAAAAAGAAAGAAAAAGAAAGAGAAAGAAAGAGAGAAAGGGAAAGAAAGAAAAAGAAAGAAAAAGAGAGAAAGAAAGAAAAAGAAAGAGAAAGAAGAAAAGAAAGAGAAAGAAGAAAAAGAGAGAAAGAAAGAAAAAGAAAGAGAAAGAAAGAAAAAGAGAAAGAAAGAAAGAGAAAGAAAGAAAGAAAGGAAGGAAGAAAGGAAGAAAGGAAGAAAGAAAGAAAGAAAGAAAGAAAGAAAGTTAGTTACTTACTTACTTACTTACTTACTTACTTACTTACTTACTTACTTACTTACTTACTTACTTAAATGCGCCGGTTCAGCTGAACTGTAATTCAATTATCAATAATGTTGAACAAAATAATGGTTTTCCTTAGTGTTTCAAATTAAATAGATTATATATGCAGCAATTAACATAAAGTTGGGGATGATAGAGATTCACCATAAGTCATGTGCATGTCACCTTTTCGGTGGTTTTTAGCCCCGTTTCTCATATTATTTGAATCCCGAGTTTGAACCCCGGGGTGTGAAAAAAAAGAGCAGGGAACGCAATGACAATGAATGATACAGCTATTTTTCAAGTTATTTTCTTTTTTCAAGTTTTGCATATGTGTCGGTAAGCGGGTGTAGCTTCCGGGGTATTGTCGAGTCGCCAGAGCCGTGACAGATCAATAACGTGCTTAGCATCGTTGCGTGTAAACACTTGTGTTGTGGTCTGCGGTCACACATTTAGACTACGGGCTACCATGACCGCCCCTGCACCCCCCGGGGATTTGGGGAGACAACCATTTTTGTGAAGCTTATACCATAAGCAATTGAATTCAGGTTGTCTGCAAAAATCCCCACCCTGGGTTAAACGGTGAGGGCGCTTTTTCAAAATGGCTGCCAAAATGCAACCAACCCCCTTCGGGAGAGAAGTACCAACATGCCTAGCACAACACAAAAACATCACAGGCACTTGATTTTGGTACCAGTGGATAGCTATGGTCCTCCTCTTTCCATTGATACCAAAATGAGCACCAACATGCCTAGCATTACGTCACAATGACGTCATAAAGTCCGCATGTTAGCAAAATTGTCAATTTCCATAGACACACACAGGGGAAAATTCAATTTTTCACCAAAAATGTTAGGAATATCCAATTTTCATGCGGTTTTTGGCTCTACTTGATGGAAAATTACTAGTTTTATAAAATGAGAGCATTTTAGTGCTATAATAATGTTTTTCAGTCGCTAAAATTGCGATATATCAATTTTCCACCTTATATTCAGTACATGTATTTTCATGCTTTCCTCAACATATGATGTCATAGTGACGTCATAATGGGGATGTTGGCACTTATTTTGATACCAATGGAAAGAAGAAACTCTAAGCTACCCTGTGGTACCAAATTTACAGGAATCGGATGTTCATTAACGAAAATCACAGGGGGGAGGTCAGAAGTTTGTTACAAAAATGATTCAGGTAGACGAGGGTTGAGTCAAAACGTGACAAGTAGGGCCTATATTGATGCCTTCCTAAGCCTTGGAAGATCGACTGATGTGCCAGAGCACTCGTATGAGAGATTTGTTGATGCACATCCAGAGAGCCAATTGTCAAGCCCTGATGTGGTACCAGGCAGATGTGGCAGGGCCAGAAATTCCTCCATCAGATGATCATGGTTGGAAGTTAAATGATGGTGCACTAGATACAAGTGGCCATCAGGAGAGTTGATGCCACAAGAGACCAAGGAAACAGCATTGCTTAAAAGATTGCCAATTGAACAATACCAATGATTATTAAAATTGGAAATTCTTCTTATCGTATCCAAACACGATGGTTCCCAAATGAAATCTAGCCAGAGGTGGGTACAATGTCTGGTTGGTTCACTGAATTCTGCAAGGACAAGGTCCTTGTCTGTTCATTGTTGCACCAACATTGGGCAGACCAAGAGATGCTCCAGTGTCCTGATCTGCTTCCAGGTAGACTCACTTCTGCAAGGAAACCTTTGATCGGCCGATTCTGGATCTCCATCAGCTGAGACACCGCCACTCAGCACACGAGAAGCCATCAATACCAATAGATGCCACTTGGTTGACAGCAAGTCTTTCTTTCCACAAGCCAACTCCCCCAAACTCCTTAGAGACTATTTAAAAGGACCGGACTTGCCTAAGAAACTACCCCGGACCTATGGCGGTCAGCTGCCGGCCTCTGTCCAAACACAGGGCGCTCCATACCAGACACTTGGCAGCTATGCTCATGCATGCTACGCTGCTGCATGTATAAGTTGTCCGCTGGAGCTGGCCGAAGACACCCGCGACAAGCCGGCAGGAGGCATCCAACGACGGGTCAAGCTTCTGGGCTGACCCCTCCCATACAGGGCAAGCATACTCCACACATGAGCAGCACAGGGCAAGCTCCGTCGATCTCAGGGCATGTGAGCATACAGGGTAACAGGGAAAAGTCCCTTGTGGGGGTTCAGGGGCAGAGAATCCGGAAGCTCTTGAGTTTAACATGTTCGAGTGCTTTCGGAGAGGGGTTATGTCCTTATCTTGAAGCAGATGAACTATGCTGAACGTTGCAGGGGTCCAGGTGCAGAGCCCCCAGAAGCTCTTGGGTTTTAGCATGTTTCAGCGCATCCGGAGAGCTCTCAGTTATCTCACAATCATGAACCAGATGAACTCTTGATACTGGCGGGGTCCAGGGTTCGGAGCCTGTGGAAGCTCTTGAGTTAAATAGCATGTTTGAGTGCCTTCGGAGAGATCTCAGTTATCGCATTATCTTGAAGCAGATGAACTATACTGCCCCTGGCGGGTGGTCAAGGTGACAGAGACCCGGAACCTCTCAGTATTTTTGAGTGCCTTCGGAGAGATCTCAGTTATCTCATTATCTTGAAGCAGAGGACTACACTGAACATGGCGGGGGTCCAGCAGGGGCGGAGCCCCAGGAGCTCTTGGATTTAGCATGTTTCAGCGCATCCGGAGAGCTCCCGGTTACCTCACAATCATGAAGCAGATGAACTATACTGCCCCTGGCGGGGTCCAGGGTTCGGAGCCCGTGGAAGCTCTTGAGTTAAATAGCATGTTTGAGTGCCTTCGGAGTTATCTCAGTTATCTCATTATCTTGAAGCAGACCAACTCTACAACCCCTGGCGGGTGGTCAAGGTGACAGAGCCCCGGAACCTCTCAGTTTTTTAGTATGTTTGAGTGCCTTCGGAGAGATCTCAGTTATCTCACAATCTTGAAGCAGATGAACTATACTGCCTGTGACAATAACAACAAAAATCACAACAACGGTATTTTTAAAAAAAAATTTTTCCAAAACATTTCAGCGCCCCTGAGGTGGTGTCCGGGGCATGTACCTCCTCCCCTTTCCCCTCCTTAGCTACGCCACTGCTTCCGTTGTGGGTCTTATAAGAGAGTGCAGTCCAAAGTGACTCCTAAGTAAACGTGACTATCACAGTGCTCCAGGAGCGCTCCAGACCAGGTCACTCAAAGGTGAAGCCTGGCACGGCCGCGCAGACGGAAAGCATACACCTGTGCCCCGGATGGACTTGCGCTCTGATGGTTCTCCTCACAATAGGGGTCGAGCCCATCTAAAGGCCCTTTGAGTCTCTCTTTGACATATGCATCCTGTGCGCCAATTCCAAGATTGTCTTTCCAGACAAAACGACAGGCTCCGCACTCTCAGGCCGGTCGCCGGCACAGATGCCGAACAGGAGAGGCATGAGCACGCTCCCCCGGGGCTTTCCATCCCTGAGCCCACATAAACCACAACCAAGCACCTGTGTGTTGAAGTACGTTAGTAATTTCTTAACAACAACAACAACTTATGTGGACGCGTTTGGTTGCGTCGCTACGCGTACACTCCTTGCCTGAAGCTCTCGCAAGCAGGTATAGTAAAAACTTGTTGCTCACTTAGTAACCATCCGTCAACACATCAAGACTCAGAACTCGATAGGATGATCTCGGTTTCAAGGTGGATCAGTGATTAGGAGGCTGTGGTTGTGGTCTAGTGTATAGTAAGTCATAGACCATTTTTACATAAAGCGCCCTCTATATATACACTTGAAAGGCTAACTACTTTATTTTTAAAGAGGCATTAAGAGTGTAAATACAGTACACGGTGTTTCATTGTTTTGGTGGCCATTTTGAAATATGACGCCCTCTAGAGGCAGGTTAAGCATGCCAAAAAGTGTTCAACTATTCCTTGGTGTGTTTTGGTAGTCACATAGTGCATGAATTTGGATCAAAAATTAAGATATATGTCAAAAAAGGGCATTAAGTGAATATTGGCCGCCATTTTGAGAAAAAGCGCCCTCACTCTTTAACCCAGGATGGGGATTTTTGCAGACAACCTGATTTTGATAGCTATATGTATAAGGTTTCCAAAAAAGTGGTCTCCAAAAATCCCCGGGGGGTGCAGGGTTTCGGTTATGGGCTCATGACCTAATTCTGCAGTTGAGTGATCACTCCATGTGACTTCATAATAACGGGACCAACCTCATTATAATAACAAGCCACGTTTTGCTGTCTTTAACGGGTTGTGTAAACAGTAAAATGATGTTAACAAAAAACCTATGCTAGGTAATTCTCTGGCTGTCCTTGTGTGTCTGAGGGTTTGTACTGAGGACACACATTCGATGGGCATACAAGTACACACCCAGTCAGCACTCATCAGCACAAAAATAACCCTGAGTGCTGATAAGTTCCATTCGGTTGGGTTATGACTAATGTAAAAAAGAAGACAACTAGATGTGAAAATCTCTTGCAGTTTCTTTGTTCTGCTCCTGTTGCCATACACTGTTATTCACTTATGATCTTTTCCAACATGTACCTCGCAATATATTCATTGTATCTTGCATTGCATTCAGTTGTTTTAAAATTGTTTCAGCTGGAAGATTGTTATTTTTGTGAGCCGCCAGCATAGCTGGCAGGACCACTTTGCAATCTGTTGTGCGTGTGTATGTATGTGTGGAGTTATGTGTGTTATGTATGTGTCACTAAAATGTTACGTTTTTTTTTAATTGACCTCAATTGAAAAGTTGAAGTTCAATTGGAACCAAACTTGTGTCATAGGTGCACCATGGGATCCCATATGTTGATGAGGTCAAAGGTTATGTCCCAAGGTCAAAGGTCATGTAAGGTCAAGTTGAAAAATAGGCTAAAATGTAAAATTGACCTCCATTGAAAAGTTGAAGTTCTTGTCATAGGTGCAACATGGGATCCCTCATTTGTTGATGAGGTCAAAGGTCATGTGAGGTTAATTTATAAGATAGGCTGGGCGGCCCACAGGCTGTGGGCCACAGCTTATATTCTTTGACTATAGCGAGCGCAAAAGCCAAGAACCGCAAAATTCTAGTTGTCATTTAATTTTGTTTCATTTTATCTATTTAAAACCAAGTTCTCCAAACAAAACTGATTTGACGTGAAGCAATTCTGTATAAGTTAAAGCACATATAAGCCATTGGTTTTGAGATGACATTTTGATTGTGTGCAATACTTTAATGATTAACTGCTATAGGTGAATTTTATATATTGGATGTGCTTGTTGATTTGATTTTTAGATTGCATGTTTAATAATTATTCTATTACCTCTGCTGCCCATTATTGAAAATGCAGCATTCTGATTGGTCAGTTTACTGCCCATTATTCTGCAATAATCGGTCGCCAATGCATTTTCTCATTAGATCACACTGTTTTCGGTAATAGAATAGAAATAAAGGGCTTGCAGTATTATTTATGGGCTCATAATGTATCCTCGGCCAGAAAATTAAAATAATGGACTTGGCTGCGCCTCGTCCATTTTTTTACGACCTCGGACACATTATTCGCCCATAAAGGATACTACATCACCCTTTATTTCTTAATTATGTTGGTCTTTTAGTTATGTCCCATTTATGTTTTTCCTGTATTGTTATTGGGTGCCCTTAAGACTAGCATTCTATTGGGTATGAATCTGCTATATTCTTTCTTGTTCATTGTTTTTTGTGATGGCAGAGAAATTGAAATAAATAAAATAAATATGTGCGGGTCATTTTGGAAGCCATCTAAATAAAAACAACCAAGTCTAGGCTTGTTTGGACTAAATGCATATTGCATGCTGATTCTGAATATGCCCATGACCATAAATAATTTTGAAATGATTATAACAAAAAAACGCAAAATTTACAACAAATTTTAGACTTTGCCTGTATACGGCTCTCACATTCAAGTGGTTAACAGGTGCTTGTTTGTTCTCAATACTGTAACAGGTAAAAGGGCAATTTACGGTAAATCATCATCATGCCACGTCAAAAGCGGAAGGCGCATCAGCTTGATGCAGAAAAGCGCCAGTGTCTCACATGGAATATGTACGATGCAGCACAGCAACAGCAGGCTGACATTCCGTCCACTTCAAGCCAGCAATGCAGTGGTAAGGGTGTATTTTGTTAGAAGGGTAAAAAACAAATGCGGTGCAGAATCAAAACCTATACCGTGTTCACTATAAGATGAAACGTGCCCTTGATAAAGTACATTAAGATAACATGAGGGAAGAGGGCCAAAGTCATAATGTAACCTGATGGTTTTACTATAGTATCTTTTTTTGCACAGCTTGGATGCGCCTCTCCATCAAAATGCATAGAATATAAGAGGCAAAAGAATGGGGTCATGTTCCACCTTACAAAAATTGGGTATAGCTCAGTTTTTGCTGTGATGCATGTAATCAATTAACACCCTGGGCATGCCTGGAAAAAGTGGGGAATTTGGGAATGACATTCCCAGGAAATTTTGATATTTGGAGGGAAATTTTTGTCTTTTCAGGCTTTAAATAAAGAAATAAATAAGAATTGAAGGGAAATTTTGACATTTTGGAGGGAAATTTGCAATTTTGGAGGGAAATTTGGATTGTATTCCCGGGAAAGTTTGCATTTTTCCAGCCCTGACCCTGGGCACCTTTGGCTGATTTGATTGGTTATTCACACGGTTGTAGAATGTAATTGGCCAATCAGAAACATTTGAAGAAAAGCTTTAAGTTTGCAATATTATGGAAGGTATATTTTGATTGGTTACTCAGAGGTTATGTCATGGTTTTTCATGTAATGAGCCAATCAGAGATTAAGAAAGGCAGAAGACCTCAAGAGGTTAGAAGACTTAGGCAAATGCAACATATTTTTTCTAGTGGGACTGAGCACGTATTTAGCTGTGATGGCTAAATCTTGAGCATTTATTATGAACTAAATGCCAACCTCTAAAAATGGTCTAGTCTGAGAATATGCTGTACTCTGATATCCATGCGTATGGATTTAATTACACTGAATGACTTTGTCAATAGGCCTATATTAAGTTGAAGCAAAAAGACAAAATTTTACACTTTATTGTAGCATAAATACATCCATTCCGCTTTGCTATATTATGTGCATACTAAATGGTATGCACTGGTCACATTTTATTTTCAGGAATTGTAACTGAATTAAAAAAAAAATTAGATTAAAAGCTGACATGTAAATAAGTATTGTGCTTAATTTTAGGTGTAATTGGAGAATATTTATCTACCATATAAAAGTTTAAAAAAGACCAATTCTTTCATTTTCAGGTGTAGTGCCAGTTGAAGATGCTGAGGTCATAGTCACAGAAGAAGCCCCCTTGCCAAAAAACATTAACATAGACGACACATCGCCTACTGCTTTATCACAGCCGAGTGACAATTCTGGTCTTATAGAAGATGCGTCAAGTCTACCACCTCACCACATCTCTGCCAAAGAATATAAGACCATCTGGAATGCTGCAGACTACAGCTAGCAGTCCATGACACAATCCCAGCGTCAGAACTTGCCTGTCGTCTTGGGGAGATCAAATTCTCTTTGTCAGGTTACAGATCATTTAAAGATGTAAATACTGAAATAGTCAAAGATGTGGCGTTACCACGGTTCCTCCCAGAAGGAAAGTTCTCTCTTTTCGTCGGAGCTTCAGCTGAAACGATCTTCATCATCTATGATGTTCTGGAAGGGAATCAGGAGAATATACTCTGTGGGTCTAACTCCAATGCAACCTCATACTTATGTCTTAGAGGAACTTATCCCTCAACAAAGCACTCTCCTCAATTTGATGCACTGGAGTATATGTGCCGACTCAAGAAAGGGAAGATTGTGAAACTCTTATTGGACGAGTACAAGCGAGCTGATGGTATCTTGACAGTGTCGGTTTGTTTGTTGCAAGGTGGATTGTGTACTCCACAGTTTGCAGCAGAGCCCAACTCAGGACGGACAAAGCCACAGGTGGAGAGCATGACTCGGCTTATGAACTGGATGAGTGGGTTTCCAATACCAGGTATGGGGACATCTTGTTCTAGTGTACATAAATGCTTACTCTCACTTGTGATCTGTGATCAATTTTAATGAAGTACATATAGCTGTCTCACACACACATATAGACTTGTAATTATCTCCAAACGAGGACCTCATCTTGCCAAGACCTTATTCCTATCTAACTGAGGACACATGCATCCAAAATTAATCAGCGAACCATGGATACCCAACAAGCACACACAACCACTTGCTATCCAACTGTGCATCACCCTGTACCCCTAAACACGAACCTGATTTGAAGGAGCATTTTGTGATTTCAGCACCTAATGTTATTCACTGTTTTCTAGATATCCTTGAGAAAAGTTTATTAAAAAATATGAGTTGATTCCGATCTTGCGGTTTGGTGTTATGAGCAATTGCTTGTTTCCCACGGTCCCATAGGCCTCTGTGCTTTAATTTCTGTCCGTTTAAAATACAAAATTGCTCATTTTTGTTACAGATACGACCAAATTTGCACATCCCTGTTTTGTTTGATTATTTATTAAAAATAGCCCCGAATTGTTCTTGTATATAGTTAAGTTATATTCCCATCTAAGTTTTCATAAATCATGCTTTTAATTGTCATCCATAGATATGTCTTATGCAAAAGCAAGACCACAACAAGATTTCAACCAACTCTTTGACTCCCTTCGAGAAGCTCACAATTCTTGGTACAACAACAAAGACATATTGCACTATCAGCATCCAGCCCTGATTCCTCAACTCAGACCTTATCAGTCTCAAGCAGTGAAATGGATGACAGAGAAGGAAAACTTTGGAGTTCAGAAAGAGGACAATAAAGATAAAGTAGTGGATGAACAACAAGGTAAATAGCCTTGATCAAGACTGTCTGCTAACAACTGACAAACTTGCTATTTATTGTTCACACTGTATTGTATTTTTATTCTCAATATTTTGAACATTGTGTTTGCAGGTTTCAAATCAGTGCTTTGCATTGAAGGGGCTACCCTGAAAGATTTTTTAAAAAAAATGGTACACTGCCTGGTGGTCTGTTGTCCACACTGGCTGGATCCAGGTTCCTACTAGTCTAGGTATAAAACCACAAACACCTGTTGCAGTTAGGTGCAGTGGTTGTGCTACTCAGAGTGACATTCCCTGTATAAAACTCCTATGAAATTTTTGCAATTGCAAATGCAAAAAAAAGCCTGACAGACTGAACAAGGCACTCTGCCTGAGTTGAACTTATTGAACTTGCTAGTGGAAGCATGGAACGTAGGCCTTGGAGACCTCAAATTAGGTGTTTAATAGAGGGAATTCTCGCCATTTGTTTAGTTTTAGGGAGGGTGATATGCTCCACTTCTTGTATGAACTCTGCCTATGATCTGTGACATTATTTATATCAGACGTGTGAACCAATGAATGAAGTTGGTAGAGCGTCTTGAACAAGGCTACAAGGTAAAGGTTTTGCCAAGATCGTACCAGTATAAGTAGTGAATTTCTTTTTTTTTCACCTTATTCAGTTCTCAATATGAACAGCACTGAAATTGTTTTCATTTTATTTGAGCAGGTTGGACAACTCGCATTGATGCTTGATCCATAATAATGAAAAACAGACTACGTCCAAGATGGTGCTATGCCCGACTTGACAAATCGCTTGTCCGATTGCCGGGGGCACTGAAAAATACTTTCGGGCAATTAAAATATTATACCACCCTGTCTGATTGGGCTAGTGGAATATTTTGAAAAAAAACTGGTTCACTTAAAATTTGTTAGCTCATATTTTGAATAAAATATGGTTTTAATATTAAATTTGTGCAGTAGGGAATAGTTTTTGAAGTAAAAGAGGTTACAGGTTAAATTATAGACATTCTTTGTTGCTCATGCTCATGGCCAATAGATCACAGTCCACATCAGTGCCATAACGGGGGGTAATAACCATCCCTCCTTAGTAAACTATGTTACAAGAAAAGGCTTGTTAAGACTAGGGTTAAACCAGTGACAACATCCAAATTTAAGATTTCTAAGCCGCCACTGCCTGATACCAAATCGTCAAATAGCAAAAGTATTGCTTTTCCCTTGTATCTTTCCTATTCATTGACATATCACAGTACATGTATATTCATTCTTCCAGGAGACTTCAAATTGCATACGTTATGGCATAAGGTTGCAAGCACTGGCGATGAGGCAATCTACTACAACTCACAAAGTGGACAGTAAGTTAACATCTTTTTAGCTTCATTTTAACACCAAGTCTCAATTATGAGTGGTTTTAGTAGGTAAATGTAAGAGTGCACACCATTAAATTCATCTCCTATATGTTTATCTAGTTAGAGACAGCCTATAAAATGCCATTTTCTCAAATATGAAGTGGTTGGTTACATGAACCCTGTATTTTCTCTAATGTTATCATCATCTCACTTAGGCATAAAAAAATGTTTGTTTGGCATAACGGAGAAAAAATATCAGGGTCGGTCGGGCAGATTTTTAAAAATATTTTTTTTAAAGATCTTCTCAATGTTTTACTCTAAAATGAATACAAGATGCTACTATTTAAAGCTTTTTCATAACATAGCAAAGATCTTTTATTTTACCTGTTGTAGTTGCTTTGTTGTCTTGATTTGTTATTTTTAAAAAAAGTAAAATTTTGGTAAAAAAAATATTTTTTTTTTAAATTGTGTATGAAAATAATGGGTCGGTCGGCAGAATATTTTTTTTATTTTGTTCTAATTGCATAAAAACTTTAGAGTCGGCAGGTTTTTTTTTAGGGTCGGTCGGGTTACGCCAAACAAACAATTTTTTTTTATGCCTTATGCAAATGCACAAATTGCAAGTGTTGACAAGTAAACGTTTGTGAAATGGCAACCACCAGGTGGGCATGTTGTATAGTGCACAGCTGTTTGAAAGTCATTTATTATGACAAAACCCAAATAAACAAAAATATAAACGGGGACACACTTTTGACAACTAATTTGGATTATATATACCACTCACTTAATCCTGTGAAAATTTTACAAAATTTCATTGCGGGCAAATATGATTTTTCTTAAAAATCTAGTTTAGCACGTCTCTCTATAGCAAATGGACATATAGAGGGCGCTATAACATATAAATCATGACCTTTGTATGCCTATATGCAAGATTCCCGTAATGGATTTTTCTAATTTTTAGAGAGATAATAGCTCTGGCGCGTCTGTCCCTATTTATATCAGTTGTCAAAATTGTGTCGCTGCTGCTTAAAATTGCTCTAAAAGGGATGATTTGCATTGGGTCAAATAGCTGTGAGTGCCCTCTAAGTTGGACCTATTTCCTAGCCTATCCAGATAGTCTCTGTATAAAAAGGTATAAAATCTTATAAAAAAAGTTGCAAGCAGTGTTTTTCTCTGGTTCTGGCCAGTCTCCAAATAACCTCAGCTTTATGATTTGCTCGCATTTTCAGCCAAACACAACTTTTGGTCACATTTTTGATTAATGCAGACCAGACACACTGGTCAGTTCTCAACAGTGAAATTTGGTCTGATGTCGGCTGCTAGATGCAGTATTTAGTGTTGCGGATATGTATACGCATATGTTTCCAGGATTTTGCTTGTTGCAAATTTTGCACATACACGTATACTTGTTTTCTATATGTCAAATTACAGTGTTTTATTAACTTCGGCCTTTTCAGTGCATTTCTTACAATTATTAATTTTGTGTTATGACTTAAATTTCTAGCATGATTGCAAAAAAGGAAACTCTGTAGCAATACTTCAGGACTGATAATAGTTATTTGGGTGTGTGCTGACCATTATTTATATGTCAACAGGGTTGTCATCTCCGACTCCAGAATTTTTTGTTCTCGTCATGTACTTACAAAGCATAAATTTACAGTTAAGAGATGTCGAGAAACAATTCTATTGTATAACTGTTATTATAATGTTTAAATGTGTGATTTGTATGTTTTAATATAAATTAAAAATAACAAATTTTTGTTATTCTTTGTTTCTTTCCTAAGATTCACCAAACACAAGTTCCTGGCTATGCCTGCTATTCCCGGCGGCATTCTGGCAGATGAGATGGGTTTGGGGAAGACGGTAGAGGTCCTAGCAATGATCTTGACGCATCCAAGACCAGGATTTTCCCACCAGGATAGTGAACCAATGGAAACTTGTGAGGGTACAAACAATTCTGCATCTCAGCAGAGCGCAACCCTTGACAGTCTTGAGGTGGCGGAAACAATTGAGGACATGATAAAAAACATAGAAACAGACGAAAATGCAAGACATTCAGAGTCTGCTCAAAATACAACTGATGCCAGTTGTGAATTGACTGAAAGCACAACAAATGTAAAAGAGATCGTGGACAAATGCTCTGACTTACCAGTCTGTAAATCAGTGACAAGTGGAAATGTAACAGATTCAAAATCTGTCAAAGAAGAGACTTGTGGTAGAGCAGCATCGCCAATGGAGCAGGATGAACAAGGTAACATGAGAATTTCAAACATCTCTCAAGATGAAAAGAATAACCTCAAATGTGAATCTACTATGGATGCAGATCATGCAGGTCTTGAAAATGCATCACATTCCATCAGCAGTGAAACAAAGTTGTCTGTAGTTAATATTGTGTCAAGGACTGAAGTTGCCACTGAAAGCCAAGATAATACGGTTGGCCATCAGTTGCCCACTGGTGGCGAGAAACAGATTGACTCTAATGACAAAGTTGATGTAGTTGGAACTGAAATTGAAGAAAAGCCAGTTGTGGACGATATACAAAAAGACATTGATAGTTTATCAGCTAGCTCAGATTCATCAGATAAGACAATTTCATATGAATTTCCACCCCTGGAAAACTCTAAACCTGAAAGTGACATATTAAATGAAGACAAAGTACCTCATGGCCAAAGTTCACCTGCCAGTAAAGACACTGAACATGTTCAACCAAAGAAGGAACCTAGCCCTCTTATATGTGTATCAAAGGGGCAATTCCAGTGCATCTGTGGCAAGCAAGAAGTATGGGTAGATAGCCAGAAGTGTGTGAAATGTACCAAGTGCTCTGTGTGGCAGCATATGATGTGTGTTAACTTTGATGCCGATAGTGGAGATATCACAGTTTATCTGTGTCCCCATTGCTGCATAGCTCTGGTGAGTTGGCCCATTCTTTGCTGAGTTCTTGTATGTGTCATATTAAAGGAATAAGCAATGTGTGTTGTTGTATGTCATTTTGCTGTGGCACCATTAGGCAAAAAAAATAAATTGTTTGTCCATAGAGGCTCTTGAAAAAGAAGGGTCGGTAGGTTGGATTTTTTTTTTTTTAATATTGTACTTGAAACTCAAATTAAAGAATGGTAATAAATTAAAAACAGCACGGTTACTGCTTAACTCTTTTAATGGTAAATATGACATTCCTAAACCATTGCCCAATCCGGTCTCACACTTGAGCAATTCAACATGGTACAGTGGTACCTTAGTTTCAATGGCCACTGATTCGAACAACTCACACAAACTCTGCGCAACATCGTAAGTGCCAATGGTTTTTAATAACATTTTGGCTCCTTGATTCACTTGCACAATCCTCGCATATACAACACGGTCGGTACGGACCTTTGCCACAGCTGCTGTGGCCATTTTGAGAATCGGTTTACATTCAAAACTGTCTAAAATATTGACCGCTTTCACCTTAAGAAGTATTAGAAATGGTATTATTTTCCTACCAGATATTCATCATTACCTTTGCAATAATGTTTTTACAATTGTGACATCTAACACATTTCTAATTCAGTGATATATAACAAATCTCAGATCAATTATACAGTGTATGTAAATGAAATGCACAGATTCATGTCATTGAAAAGTAATTAATAAGTCATATATTTAAAATAATGCCCTGTTTGTTTTTACTTGCAGAAACCAGTGTCTTCCAAAGCAACCCTGATAGTCTCTCCAACAGCCATATGTCACCAATGGGTAGATGAGATCAACAGGCACATCAATAGTGCTTCACTCAGGGTCTTGGTAAATTCTAAATGTTGACCATTATAATTAGGCCATTGAAATAATGTTGATTTTCTGAAAGGAAGGGGCAAATGTCAGAAATCTTCTGGGGGTTAAAGCTGTTTGTTTCACATTACTAGGGTGTTATAACTCCCTGGGTACTACGTGCCTATCTCTCGGCATGGAAGCACTGTTTTGATTGGTCACTTAGAAGGTAATATCATGTAATGAGCAAATCAGGGATACTGTAAGAATGTTGGTATGGTTTATGGTTATTCAGAGGGCTATCTCATGTTGTGTCCTGTAATGAGCCAATCAGACAGACTTTCATAGGTGGTAGTAAAATAAAAAATCTGATTCATCTCAAAGTTTGGAATTGATCTGCTTTTAATATTTATTGTCATATAGTCTAGCTTTAAGCAATCATCTTAATAATTTGCATTAGTTTATACACGGTAAACAATCGCATTGTGCTTAGGCAATTGTAAGTTTATACTAACCAATATCTAAATATTTTCTTTCCATTTAAAATTGTAGTTACATAGGAGTAAAGAAGCATGGGTTTCTGCAGCCCAGGACACTAGCCAAGCCATGAGATAGTCCTTCCAACATCATGTGCAACTCTAGACAAGAACTCAATTATGTAGACTTGCGTCATGCTAATGGTAAGCTCACAATTTGTCATCAGGAATGCTACCTATTTCCAAACCGCTTTCCGATTGTTATACCTGAACCTACCGGAAGCTCCCTTATTCTTTCTTTTTAAAAAAATTGGACCTAATTCATTTTCAAAGTTTATTGACATAGGCCTCATACAATCACATACATGTAATCACAGTTAATTATAACTTACAGAGGGTGGTGGACAATAATCAATATTCATTTCTGATTTTAAAGGTGCAACAAGAGATTTTGAGGCACCCAAATATTGTGTCATAATAGTAATTTCATATAGAATAGAAACTCAATAGATTTCTTACCTTGTATTATGCTACAGAAATGTCTTAAAAGAGAGAAAAAGGAGATTTTGATTTGCTTATATAATGTAAAACAGGCTGAATTCGTATTTGCTCCTATACAAAATTAGAAATTCCACAATTTTTTTGTACCAAGAAACATTTTCTCAGCTTAATCCTTTCAAATGGGGATATTTTTGATGGAAAGCTTTACATCAGGGCAAAAATCAGAACTTTCGATTTTTTAGGGACACCTGATAATGTGAAATCTCTCATTGCACCTTTAAGAGCTAAATAGATAAATTTACCAATTCTTTGTTGAATTTCTTTTTTTCTCTCAAACTGTTAGAGTAAATTATTGATGAATGCAACTTTCTCGACTAATAACTAATTACACTGTATGGATTTGTGAAAAATATTTCTGACAATTAATTTCTAATTGAAATTCATCATCAGCTGATAGCGGTAGACGATTACGGCATGCCAAGCGTTACATGGCAGTACCAAGTCCATTACCTGCTGTTGACTGGTGGCGTGTGTGTCTTGATGAAGCACAGATGGTGGAATGTCCAACAGCAAAGGAATTAGGTGGTACAAATAATTTTAGTCCCATTCCTATTGATTGACCATAATTGGCCAGTAGATGCTAAATTCCGTGTTGTGACGTAAAACATCAGGAGCGAAAGTGAGGACTGCAAGTAGAAGTAGTAAAAGCAAAGTTTTTAAATCCGGTTTAGTCCCCGCTAATGGGGAGGGGGGGGTGACCGGTTTCACCTCGTATTAAACAGCAATACTGCTGTGTGAGGGATTTATGGAGCAAAAGATAATTGGACCGGATGCCCCTTTTCTGACGTCAATGTGCGGAGTGCCACCCAATTAGGTCTTCCAGAGCTGATGCCCTTGCAAACCCAAACAAAAAGTCTGGTGAATCGCAATTCACAACATTAGGAATCAACCATGATGCAAGATCAATGGTTTTCCATGCAGCGAAACAATAAAAACGCAACAAAAAAAGGACACTCTCCCTCTGATATGAAAAAAAGAGTTATTACATTTAAATATCAAAGAAAAGTTGACAAAATAAGCAATCCAGCTGTTTCAAAGTATGTGCTATTCTTTAAAGATAACAATTTGTACATAGCTGCATTTTGTGATACATGTGAGCTACATAAAGTTTGTGGCCTCTATTTTGATCTCTGAAGTTTGCAGGTATGTCAATCAGGGCAGGAGGAATATGTTGTTTCGAGGACTATGTGATGACTTGTATTTCAAATTTGAAATAAACAGCCAATTAGCTGCAGGGTTCTACTTACGTATACCTGATTCTTTAGAAAGGATGTGGTAAGAGTTAGACCTAAGTCACAGCGTTCTAGTGATCCATTTATACATTACGAATGAGCCCAACCAGTGATTCTTTTTTGTGTTCAAAAAGGGCCTGCAGACACCCCTATTGCTCACATGAAAATTTCGTGGTGCGCCCATGCCTAGTAGCGGTCCCATGCTAGAATCGGTCGCCCAAACCATTAGTGACGTCACTGGCGTCAGAATCCTTGTTGTTTGTGTCTCAGTTGGGGCCCCATGTGGGTAAAATTTTAACGGGATAATTAAACATAATATTTCCCCTTTATTGACGATTTATCGGCGATTTGTTAGTATATAATACTGATAAACATCCACATCTTACTACGGGTCGTCGGGAGTTTTGGATGATTGATGTGTTGGTGATTGAGAGGTTTTTCTTCAGACCGGAATCCGGAAGTTGCTAGTTTGCTAAGGACGTGGAATTGGGAGATTTCTTAAGGAGTGGAATGCGGAAGCTGTTAACATAAGTACAGAATATATTATGTATTATCCCTTCGCATGGTTGCCCCGCGAGCTCAGGCCATTGTTTCGCGCTGATCGTAATGCGGCGTGTTAAGTGGGGGCTTATTCATTGGCCAGGTTAGTCTCCCCCCATGTAAGCCACCCCTAGGACCGCCAGGGCAGCGTTGGGGATACGTCCCTGTCTCGTGTCTGCTACCTTGCCATAGTTATATGTTTATTTTTCGCCCTTGTCTATAGGCTCGCGGTTGAAACCATGTCATTTGTGTTCTCACAGTTTACTACCAGCTCGTTCCATGAATCTTCAAAATTTTCTCAAAATTTTTTCAAAATTTTTGGGGGGGTGTCCTGTCCTGTGTCTTCTGTCGGTTCCGTCCTGTTCTCCTTGGCCTTTATTCTGCTCTACCCTTTTGGAACTCCCGATCTCGGTGCGGGTCATCCTTCGTATCTAACCGTTTACAAGTATTGTTTTACCTTTGTGTTTGCAGATGATTGAGGAAACCGCCTTCAAAGGATGTCTGATGTAAGGAGTTCCTACGAGGGACAAGACAAAGACCCGCATGGAATTGTGTGTAAGGCAGACAGAAGTTGTTCAAGAGAGAGACCTGGAAGAATACACAAAGAGTAGGGGCAGAATTCGAGATCCAAGGAAATTTCTTTGGTGAATTGACGTGGTGGAAGAAGTTAATAGAAGAGACCAAAGCCAAGGCTAAAAACGGCTCCCATCTCCGTTCCGGGCATCTTCCTTCGGGTCGTTCAACGGTTGAAGCTTCGAACTCTACCACTAACTAGATTCTTCAAGAGCAGGCAAGTTTATACTTTGATCTAGCTTCCAGACGTTATTATCTAAGGTTGATTACAGAGGGCTAGTAGAAGTTTATAGGGCAAGTTCGTGTAGCCCCTTTGCAGTTTGTGATGATAAGGGCCGTTGATTTATGTTAATCCGAGTGGATTAAATGATTACTTACGACGGGTGGTTCTATCCACTCCTTTCATTCATGGTGAGTTGGAAGATTATCAACGGATGAGTAGCCCGACGTTTGCCGTCTCTATACGGGTCAAAGGAAATCCAGCCGTGGCCTATTAACGGTTCAATTCACTCAAGTGCTCTAACGCGTTCTCGGTCTCACCAGACCTTACCAATCTTCCTCCTGCTCTCCACCCCCTCCTCCCCACACCCTTCCTCTTCCTCCACCCTCCCCCCCTCCCTTGCCCTTGCCCCTTACTCCCTGTCTTTCCCTAAACCATCCAACTAAGTTTCCGTCATAACGCGGCCAGCGCTCTGCCCAGCATCCCCCGACCTCCTGTTTCCTAGTTCAGCCTCCCCTCTCGTCCCCTATACCCCCCTCCCCCCTTAAATTCCCCCCCGTTCGACATCTTGTGCACTCCCGCCCCTCTCCCTCCCCCCCCCGACTATCTCTCCCTATTTTCCTACATCCTACCTCCCCCTAGGCCGATAGAAATTCTGCCTCAGTCCAGTGATTATTCACAATACTTGAGAAGTCAGTCGGCATTTTTATGCCGTGGTGTGTGAAAAATTTAAACAAACCTCAGTCCAACCGGTGTCCGTAGTGTTGCAGTTGTTTAAGAACTGAGGGCGACTTCCGTGGCGGCAGGGAAGAAGCTCAGCGGGCCTTTGTTTAAGACTTATTGAGCGGGTTATGGTTATGATGAACGGTTTACCGGTGGGGTAACCGTAAGTGGCGGCTTTTGGCGGCTGGGTGCCGTATGTGATGTGAGTTATTAAAAGTAATGTAGAAGTATGATGATAATTTTAAAATCAGCTCTACACCTCTTGACGGCAGTGTATTACGTACCGTAGCTATGACTCATTATTGCGGCAGGAGCCGCTGATGTTACGATTAGGTGTTATACGACGGGTCATGAGTTAATGTCAGAGGTGAACATGAGACTTTGTATGGTGATGGCGCGAGGTTAGTTAGATATTCTTTCAATGAAGAAGAGTTTTACCTCATGGTTCGAAGGAGTTAGTGTTGTTCATGCAGAGGTGTATTACGATAGGGAAATTTAATTTCTCCTCTTTCTTCCAAGACTACAGTGGTTTCCGGTCCACCAGTCCGTCCACCCAGTTTACATTTCGGGCCAGTCTCCGTGTTCTCCGGGTGTGTGTGACTTATTCCACCGTTCCTCCGCCGATTCAACCGTCGGCCGCCATCGTAGTCTTCGAATTATTTCAAAATGATACTTTACTACTTCTCCATCGGGCCAACCGTCGGGGTCGTCACTATCGTCTTAAGGGGCATGTATGATGGTCCATCTATAATTCATCTGGTATAGGAAGGATAAGACGATACTACTGTATCTTCTAGACCTCGCTCCCTTTCCAGGGGTCGCAATCCACTACGCAAGTCTTCAAGTGATAGTCTCCGTAGACGGACAATCTTACTGAGAGAAGTGCGAATTTAGATCATGATGAATAGATAGTCTTCTTCAAAAGAGGGTTCCCAAGTTCTCACTGCCAACGTTCTCCGGAAAGGGATAGCTCTAAGGTTTAGAAAACTTTATTCCTCGACGCCTACAAAGTCTCACACAAGAAGTTGAATAGTTATTAAGATTCTCCTAGCCAAGACTATCGAAGATCTAGAGGCTCTCCTTTCAGTAGTCGTACGTCTAGGAGATAGTTCTTGATCGGAAGGATTCTTCGTGTTCAAGACATAGTGGAGATTCTTTTCATAAGACTATTAGACCAAGTACTGAATCAGTAGGACAAGAAAACAGTGGCTTTCGCCTTCAACGTGTTCAACGTAGACAGAAAAACGGTCCTCTAGTAAGAGGAATATTTTTGCTTATTTATTTTTTTTTTTAGTGATTTTTTTTTCTCAGTAAATCGACTGAACGAGTCAAGTCATCATTATGTTTCAAGGCCTAGAGAGGATGATTTCTACAACTCTAGAGTTAAGAAATATCTATAAACCCTGTGAATAAGGGAAGTCTGTTTCACACCATGGTGTACTGACTCCTGAATTGTTACGTCTATATGTTGATAGGGATCTATCCTCTCATGACTTACAAGTGATTCATCGTAACAAAAAGAACATCCTCGATGTCAGCTTCTAGTGTGATTTTACAGTCCCCAAGTTAAGATCATAAGGCTACTCCACCATACCGGCTTGCTGCTACTACGCTCATTGCACATTCTAATCAAGGTGGCACGTACAGTATAGAGCGACACTGGTGATAGCTTGGGTAGAGCCTCTGATTTGATTGAGGAAACGGAAATGATAGAGATTCCCAGATTATGGATGCTCCTTACTACGATGCTGACTTCTTCCTGGAACGGAAGATTTGGAAGACCTACAGTACCTATCTCCCAACGTTGCTGCGCCCTTTTTGACGGCCGTTTTGGTTCATCTAGGTTTGAAATGTGATTCTGCTATTTCTGAAGACTCCCTTCTCAGTTGGATTCCTGAGTCTGTCCCCACATGTGAGGAAGATTTTGAATTTCTCAGCTCTTATGGTTCCCAGACCATGCGGGGATATGATGTAGTCTGATGAGTAATTCTTAAGCAAGCAAGAGACCATGCCCACCAGCCGGAGTCGAAGCGGTTTTTTAGAAACATAACAAACCTGTCCAATAGAATGATTTTGGAATGAGGCAAGGGATGGTGATCTTCAAGCACTTTGGAACAGATTGACCATAATTGTATGTGAACTTCGATTGTTCGCCTTGTCTCGTAGCATCCTTATGAATGCTTTTATTGAAGTCTATTGTTAGAGTTGTCTAGTGAAGCCATTGGAGAGATGCCTTTATACTGGTGAGAGGTCTTCATCACGTTTCTACTGGCCTTGTACAAATGATTGCTTACAATAGGTGGCTCTGGGGAAGGAGGAAATGCAGTTGACGCTTGAATTTGAACAGCCAAAGCAAGTTCCTGAGTGCTCCTAGAGGTAAAGATCTTTTTGGGAAGGACAGTGGTTAGGGTTAGCCTCTCTCGAAGAAGAACGAGTGGTTTTTAGATGCTGAATCAAGTTGGCCAAAAGGTCTACAAGACCAAAGAGGGTTCTTCCAGATTTAGACCATATAGATACAGACCTTACGTTTATGGCTTTCACAGAAGGACTTTCCGCCTCCTAGTTATTCTCATTCCTTCAGAAAGAACAGAGGTTCCTTCCGGAAGTCGGCCGACGGACTCTAGGACAGCAAATCAACTATTGAGTTGGGGCTCTAGACAGTACAGAAGTAATTCTTCCTACTCAGACGTAGATGCGCCAGATGTGGCGCGAGTAGAGAGGAAGATACAATTGACTCTACCTACCTATGACGCCCGTGGGGAGGGGGGCATCTGAAGTTATTCCTCCCGGAGTGGCGGTCGATAACCTCTGATCTATGGGTTCTTCAAAAACAACTTCAGTAGATTACCATTTGCAGTTTACCGCTGATGAAAGTCAATTTTTGCTCTACGCCGAGCCCAGAAGAGACATTTAAAGCTATGATTGTTGAAAAAAACGAAGTGAAGGGATTGTTAGGGAAAAAACTGCTATTTTTCCATAAGAAATGTATATGGAAAGATTCTATTCATTTTTCTTCCTACCAATTGAAGAAAAGAAAAAAACAGGAGACCTCAGACCTGTCAAAAATCTACGACTCTGAAACAGGATATATTCGTCCGAACCTTTTCAGATTGGTTGCTCTTAATTCAGCTGTCATCAAAGAGGTGAAGAAGGGCTGGTTCGGAGCGACATTGGATTTAAAAAGGACGCCTACTTAATGTTCCAGGAGTTTTCTCATCAAGGTAGCTTCGCTTAAGTTAAAAACCATCTTACCTATTTTCGAGCATTCGGACCTTTCTACTTCTCTCCTTACCTTTACAACACTAGTGAAGACAGTGGCAGAACGTCTGAGAAGGAGGGGTATCCAAAAATTTGTCTATCCGATGATTGGTGGTTGTAGGATCAAGCTAATCGAGTCTGAGAAGTCAGTTTACTTTGGTATGAGAAGGTGAAAGAGCTGGGTTTTGGATAAACCTAAGGAAATCTATCTCATTCAAGTCAGCAAGCCGGAGTTTTGCAGCAAGTCTGGACTTGCGAAAACCAAAAGTTTTTCATACAGAGAGAGGAATCAGAAACTATGAAATAGTATCTTTCTCATTCTGAAGATGAGTTTATCTCCTGCTATCTATGGCTCTGCTGCTTAGGAATGCTGGCAAGTTTAGTAGACCCTTCTTACCCTTCTGCAAGTTGTGAATGAGACCTGCTCCAGTTACACCTTCGGGATTACTACATAGAGGCCTAAGTCACGATCTACACCGTCTAGTTCCATTATTAAGGCAAAAGACGTGTAGCATTACGCTGGTTATGCAACACAAGAATTCTTGTGTTGGGATAGAGGTTCCCCGAGATACCTCATCATTATTGCCACGACGGAGATATTTCAAAGATAGTTGGGAAAGATGCATGGATCCCACAAATAAAGGGGTATGGTCGAGAAATAAGGAATCTCCTTATTTATTTACTAGAGTTACTAGCGGTCTTTCTAAAACACGCTTTAAGAGCATTCAAACAGGATAGGTTTCTGGGAAGTCAGTGACATAATCAGATCAGACAATTCCACTGTAGTTGCCAATATAAACAACAAGGGAGAACAAGAGTTTCCTCATGTTCATTGCAACCATCAGCCTCCTCACTTGGTGCCAGCACCATTCAACTACCCTCAAGCCGGAACATCTACCGAGAGTTTATCAACTGTCTATAAAAGACAAGTTATCCTAAGGAAAAATCAGCCAATTATGATCGTTATTCGGTTATCTCAACAGCCGTGTGATGCCAGATGATTTTCAAAGACTTTACAGGCCCATAGTAAATCTGTTTGCAAATAACAAGGAATGACCGCTCCCCAAACATTCTGCACGTGGAAGAGGAACGAGAAAGCAGGGTGGAGAGGTGAGGAGATGCTTTACAATAATTTGGGAGAACCCGATTGCATACGTCTTTACCGTTAACTTTTCTGGCGAAGGTACTAACAAAGTTAAGTTTACACGCAATCATGGACAAGTAAGATACTGCTTGTTAGGCCCCGTTTTTGGCCACGTCAGGTTTGGTTTTTAAACTGGGGTCAGCTTGTTGGAAGCCCATCCAAGACTGATTCCTTTAGGCAAAAATCTGTTGGTGGGACGGAAGAAGAAACAAAAGGACAAGAGTGTCGCCTTCAAGGTTAAATGCTTTACACTTGTATTGTGTGGCCTCTCTCCAGTCAGCCTCGCCTTCAAAAACGCAAAAGGGTTTTTCAGAAGAAGCTGGCCTCCCTGGCGGCGGGAAGCAAGAAGGCAAGCCAAACCTCCACTATTTTTCTATAGTAGACTTCGAAGCGTCAGCCGGTGCAAGAAAAACACAAGGTTGATCCGCATTCTGCCTCTTTGGAGACGTGGGCTAATGTAGGGTTATTTTGTATTAGCTTGCATTAGCGGTAGTGAAGCGTCGTTCGCTTTCAAGTTACCAGTCACTACACACAGCTCGTCTATGTAGTTGAGCTGCTTTTACCTGTGACCTTTCACCCTAGTAAATCTCTGCTAACAAAATGGCTGAGGGAACGTGTTTACCATTTTCAGTGAAGTGTTGTCAAGACAAGTGAATTTCCACCGTACCAAGCCGCAAAACGAATCTATAAATAGTGGTACAGTATAGCTAAAATACGCGTGTATATAACTGTTAACTTCCTTCAGTACGTCGCCGACGAACCGTTTGAACCATTGGACAAAGCCATTCTTCTCGATTTGACTAGAAAGACAGCATTCCTTCTGATGGCTGCATCTACCAGACGATGTTCAGAAATTCATGCGTTATCTACAGACAAGAAGTATATGAGATTCTCAGATTCTCACTGTCACTCTACTTCCTCATGCTGGTTTCATGGCCAAAACACACACACTCAATTATGCTCCTCAGCCTATAGTTCTTCCAGAGCTTCCCAGAATTACTACTGATCCTGGAGATAAACGCTGGTGTCCAGTCAGAGCTCTCCGACATTATTACCACCTTACTAAGTTTCTGCCTACTTAAGGAAATCTATGGATTCCTCAATATCTGACCACGTCTTCATCACTACAACTAAACCTTACAAACCTGCAACAAAGCAAACTTTTTCACGCTGGGTCACTTCCCTCATCTCTGATGCTTTGAAAGTGAAAGCCTCGTCACTGGACAGTAACATCGCCTTTAACCTGCATGCTCATGAAATTAGAAGTCAGGCAACATCTTGGGCTTTTCACTTAGGAGTGAACATATCTGATATAATGGAAGCAGCAGGATGGAGGACGCCTACAACGTTTCAGAATATTTATATGAAAGACGTCCTTATAAGTAACCAAATCGTGGCCAAAACCATCCTGTCAGCAAAGCAGTCAGAGTAAGAGGAGGGATGCCATGCATCCTTATCAACATGCTCATAAGGTGAGGAGTGCCGGTTTTATTATAACTTTTAGTGCTTTGATACAGATGTGCTGATGTTAACATGTTATCATGTTTTATATATATATGGCAGTATATTGGGGCAAAATTATTTCAGCTTCCATTAAAACTTCACATGGCGAGAAACCCCGCTACAGCTGAGACTACCGGCTCCACTTCCTCCACCTAGTGACCAGTGTGGCAGTCATGCACTGGTTGGATCATTTCGTAATGTATATAATGGATAAAATAGAATATACTCACCAAGGTTGTGAGATTGTTCTATTTTATACATGTATACTTACGAATGATCCAACTATTAACCCTCATCCAGGCCCTTCCCCGCAAGTGGAGCCTTGGGGAAGGTACAAAAATGAGCAAAGGATTCTGGATGCCAGTGACGTCATATGGTTGGGCGTACCGATGCTAGCATGGGACCGCTACTAGGCATGGGCGCACCAAAATTTTTAATGTGGCAATAGGGGTGTCTGCAGGCCTTTTTGAACACAAAAATGCACTGGTTGGATCATTCTTAAGTATACATGTATAAAATAGAACAATCTCACAACCTTGGTGAGTATAAACCATTGTACATCTTGCTTTTTATTATTATTATATTTGCGTAATATAGGTAGCTGAGATGGCGCTGAGATTAACCGCTGTAAACAGATGGTGTGTGACTGGAACTCCTATACAGAGAGACTTGGATGGTAAGGAGTAGACAGTATGGATTTGAGGGAAGGCAAAATAAAGTTCACATTATACAATTTTAAATTGTGGTATATTTTTGGTCTTTGTGTGGCAATTCAAGGTAATCTCCTCATGGGTGTGGAAATATTTCACAACACTTTAAAGGGGGATGGCCCGATTTAAGGATATGAGTTTTCATCTTGATAGATTGGCCTTCACCCAAAAACCCCACCTGTAAAGTTTCACGCCGTTATTTCAAGCGTTTTCATGTGAGAGCAGAAAACGTGATTTCGTAAGCCCCATAGAGTACTGTGTAAAATTAATATTGGTCGACCAAATTGGGGGGTTGGGTACATTTTCGCTCATTACTTCCAACCAAACATCCTTTGGCCCTAAGATTTCACAGGGTAAATGAGAAAAATAGTAGCTTTCTTCTGATACCAAAGTGTTGACCACTTCCGGTAAAATCTGGGCTTCTGGGGACGAGGCTATTAGCGATCGGGCCATGGTACCTTTAATGTTGATTTACCGTATTGGTAATTGATGATTGGACCAAATTGTTATGTTGCATGGTGTTGAACTAATCAATATAAATCCAAGGAACACATTTTGTTGTTAAGTAATATTTAACACTGACTCTGATATAAGTAATCAACTTCTCAGTCTGTTAAACAGATGCAGAATTTGTACCATTCTTTAACAAACTGGGGATATATAACCTGATTTTGTTAGAGCCATCCAAAATAATCTTTAACTAAAATCCTTTTACTAGCCACATGGTAATCACAGCTGCTTTACCCCATGAAAATTGTCTCTTATGTTTTTAGAACCATATTAAGCATTGGCGACACAATTTTGACAACTGATACAAGTAGGGATTTGCAAGAGCTATTTACTGCTGCAAAAATCAGAAAAATCCATTGTGGGAATCTTGCCATATAGGCAGGGCAGGAAAAAATGCATATTTCCCGGGGAAGATAGTCACAACTCCCTCATATTTGAAATCTCCTTAGGGTTTCCAATGTCGATAATTACAAATTGCATCATCTTTGGTGCACAAGATGACCCCAAAACTAATATACACAAATTTTATTCAGGCGATCCTGGTGACGTCATACTACTGTCGTCACCGGCGATCCATCATGCTCGTCCTCTTTCCTTTTGGGGCTCTACCTGACCGGTGAGATGTATCTGTTAGCTCCCGATTCGAGTAGAAATTCACAGGTTTGGCTGGTATTTGTTCGGCCAGGACTAGGGCGAAAACTCTAAGTTTACCGTTAGCTATGTCCTGAGTCCGTTTTGAGGATTTTTGGATTGCGATTTCTGCGAATTCTGGCCAAATTCGCTGAGATCGCAGGTTCCAGATTTGGTATGCCAAATTCGGAACCCGGTAAATTTCCCCATTATAACTATTAAACTACTTTGAGTCAATTTGATTGGTTCGGTGGTGTACACACTCTTAATGAGTTGTTACTGTTCGGACGGCATTAATACAGCTCTCCTTGGCGAGAGAGGCCGTTCCTGTAACAACTTTTGGCTTTTTATATCCAGTTTTAAATATACTACGACTAACACTCCATTACTCGAATGTGTATTTATTATTAAACTGGGCAGTCTTCACTAGACTATAATCAGTGTTCAGGGTCATAGTTTCTAACTTCAATTCTTTTGTGTGCCCGCTGTGGGAGCGCACTTGAAGCTGCCTCAGTCCCAGCCGTATGGGATAGAGGTGGCTTCAGGTCTGGCTCGCCGCGCCTTCGTGGGGCGTGAAGGCTCACCGGGCGTGAGCTGGTGCTTTGTTGAACTATTTTTGGACCGTTTTATTTGCACTTCCGCAGGCGTGGTACTGCAAATCTTCGCTTGCAACTTCCGCATGCGGAAGTGCAAAGATACGCGTGCACTTCCGCATGCACGCTGGCATTTGCACTTCCGCATATACACTTCCGCATATATGCGGAAGTGCAATTGTCCCCTTTCCAGCGTGCACATTCCAGCATGGCTGAACTGTTAATAGCAGCGAAGATGCGGAAGTGCAAATCCGCTTGCTCTTCCGCATGCGGAACTGCAAATATCCGCAGTGGATGCGAAGTTGCAATGCCGCTCGTGCATGCGGAGTGCAAGCGGACATTTGCATTCCCGCATGGTTGCGAGGTGCATCGCTTCCGGAAAATAATTGGCACTCCGCGATTATGTCGTTATGTGCAAATGTCCGCGTGCATTTCCGCATGCACGCGGAATTTGCACTTCCGCATATACGCGGACAGTGGCCAATTCCGCATTGATGTGAAAATGCACCGGCAGAATAGTCAGGTAGAAGTTCGTCAAGTATGTCATATTAGCATAGATATAGTTAATCAACATTATTTATCATTCAAATTGGTAATTTCCAAGTCACAACAGGTGATTTACCACATTGTCACAACGTTGATGTTTATTAAATTGTCTAACCAAAACAAGGGAGATCTGCCAATTACCCCAAAACAATATTAATAAGAATATTATTAGGCCTATACAAATCGGCCCCACAAAGATGGGTCGACCCCAATAACCGCGACGAGACTCGAGAGACTATACAATCGCAAAAACATTGCGGGGGTCTCTACCAATTATCGCGACAAAGCGGTTTTTTGCAATTCAACAACAAAGAAGCAGGTTGCACATTGCTACAACGGACACGTGTTTTTGTAGTATTAATCAATTAATCTTTCAGCGACCAAAAGTGCGGCAAATCGATGGTCGATATGCAATCATTTTCCTTGAAAGAGGAAGAGTTTTGAGGGAGGTCAAAGGTAAATAGCCGGGGCGGTAACCACCCAAAAGCTTACAAAGTTTGGCATGGCGTACGAACAACCACGTACGTGCTGTATGCATATGTCGAATTCGGGAGGGGCGCACATTGGAATTTACGAGTTTGTCATACACTTTGTACGAAGGGCATTAGCCTACTACTATTCAATCAATGAATACATTTTTTCTTCATCACAAAATACAGCAAAAACAATATGATAAATCATACTAAAAACTTTAGTACAATGAAAAATTGTGAGAATATTGCGGGAAATATTATATACAGTTAAGGATCAAGTTCAAGTTTATTTCAAGGATGAAAATAATACATTGGATTTGGAAAAGAAAAGTATAATGATTAAAAGTAGAGGAAGATTTCATACTGTATAAGACATTGTAGCTATTGTTTTTAACAAAATTAATATCAAATTCTGTCCTTATTAGGACAATTTGCAGAAAATTTATAAATTAACGCTGCAGCGAGAAAAATTCGACTCTCGACTGCACGATGCAATGTAAAGTGACTAAATTAAACTATACAGCGAGAAAAATTCGTCTCTCGATGTACGATGCATTCTAGATGTCTGCTATGCATTCCAATCATGCGTGATTCGCCGACCGTGACCCGGTGACTGGCTCGCTGAGATGCACCGGGGCACTACGGCACCCCTACGATGTGATAATAGACATCCACTACAAACCGTTCTTCGAATAACTGCCCAAACCGTCCTTTTTCGGACTACCCGTTGTTCCAAAAAGAGAAATGATTTTGTGCATTTGATATGATGAAATAAAATGCTTACTAAACCAAATTACAAAAAATACAGCAGTAAACTTGCGTCATCCCCCTGGCAATATACCTTGGTTAGAAAAGCTAACCAAACTGGAACACACACACACTGACACACATACATACGGACATGCGCACCCTCGCAATATCCCTCTGCTTTTCAAGCCAGGGGGATAAAAATGAGTCCCAATTTACAAACAACAATAAATAGGCCCAAAGAACTTCCGTCATAGCAAATGAACAAGTTGTGCTGTTTAGTTAACTATTTCTTTAAAGAAGTATACTACTATATAATAGAAAAACGAACATATTTTAGATTTATAGTTGACATAAAGACCCCTTTGCGGACCTTTGCACTTCCGCATGCGGAAGTGCAAAGGAAATGTTGCACACCCGCATGCGGAAGTGCAAAGGAAATGTTGCACATCCGCATGCGGAAGTGCACGCGGACATTTGCACTTCCGCATGCGGAAGTGCAAAATAAATCGGTCGTTGTAAATACCTGGGTGCTTCCCTTTCGGGGGAGGTGCTGCCTCAGGAGCCGCCTAGGTCCCCCGGGCCGGGGTAACTTCGGGATCGGCTGAGCCTCCCCCTTCGTGGCGGGAGGTTCGCCAGGCCGCGGTTGGCGCTCTCCCTTCGGGAATGATGCCTCCTCCGGTCGGCAATGACCTGGCGATACTGCAGGCAGTGCTCGTCCGCCAGCCTCCGGGGTTGGCTTGGGCTTGAGCACTGTCCGGCGTCGGTCATCCGCGGCTCTCTTCGGGGAGCTGCGGTGGCACCAACCCTGTCTGGGCTCGGGGCTTTCACCGAGGCGGGGGCACTTGCTGCCTCTGCTGCGGGACGGGCTCCGAGTCTGGCGCAGGCGGGGGGCGTTTGCTCCCATGCCTGCGGGGTTGGTCCGGGACCGACACTGGGCGTGGTACCTGCCTTCTCCTCGTGTCGCGGAGCCGTGGTCACCCAGTCTTGCTGGGCGCCTTACTTCGGTGACTTCGACCCTGCCTGCGGCCGGGATCTCGTCCACTGGGATTGGGGTCTCAGCTTGCGGGCTTGGGTACGGGGTGAGGCTTCGGTGCCGCCGGAACGGCGGTTTCACTCGCGCCGTTCTCAAACAGCGTGAGCATGATCAGTTCAAGGTAAGTCTATTCCCGGGACTTTATCCGGAATTAACTTATATGGTGGACGGGGAGCGAAAGTGGGGCCTACTTGTTCTAGGCCTTTAGTAGCTTTCGCACTCTGTATCCAAGGGTGGTGCTTACCCGCGGCCGCCCTTTGAGGGTAGCCTTCGGGTTCGTTCTACTCTTAGGTTTTCTATTCGAATCATGTTAGTCTCTTTTCGGGCGACAACTACCTCCGGCCTATGTTCGGTGCTAGTCTGGAAAAAGGGGTTTTTCAATGTCGATGCAATTTGTAATTATCGACATTGGAAACCCTAAGGAGATTTCAATATGAGGGAGTTTGTTTGAAAACAATTTTGTTTTCTTAACTCCCGTGATTTGGAAATCTCCTTTTTCCAACGTCGAGGTCCTTCCCACCAAGCCCCAATGGTGTCGCCCGAGAGGTGAGGCTATGGGGTTGCGGGAAAGGCGGACCAAGCTTTAGTTTTGGGGGTCATCTTGTGCACCAAAGATGATGCAATTTGTAATTATCGACATTGGAAAAAGGGAGATTTCCAAATAACGGGAGTTAAGAAACAATACTGTTTTCAAACAATTTCCATAGATTTTCCACCATTTTTTAAGTATTTCTTTGTCCGAAAAGTTCAAATTTCCCTCCAAATGGTCAAATTTTCCCGGGAAGGAGCTTCCTGGATTCCCCACTTTTTCCCACCATGCATATAGGCTTACAAAGGTCATGATTTGTATGCTATATTGCCCTCTATGTGCCTATTCTCCATAGAAAGAGTGGAAAACGTAAATTTAGAATATTCATATTTGCCTCAATGAAATTTCAGAAAATGTACCAGGAGTTTAGTTAGTGGACTAAAGAATTCCAAATCAGTTGTCAAAACACTGTGGTTCGGACATATTTTTGTTTTATCCTGGTTTTTTCAATAATAAATGAGGACTTTCAAACAGGTGTGAAATCTTATGGAATCTCAGATCAATTGCACCCTAATGTACCTGTGTACACTAAATCCATTATATCTCTACCTGTTGTCCATGCTACACGGCCGGATTCTCAAGGTCCGTTCATACTTCCACTGCACTGCATTGCTGTGCAGTAAATTTTACTGCAATGTTCCGTCACTTCCGCTGCACTCCTAATCGATTTACTGCAGGTCAACCAAGGTCACTGCAGGTCACGGATTGCAGTAAACTTGCGATGGATTGCAGGAAAATTGGCATACTGCACTACTGACTGCACCCCACTGCATCTTGCTGCATCGCCAGTTAAAATAATTTTAACTTCGTTGCAGTACTGCATTGCGTTGCAGTACTGCAAGTGATTGCAGTAACGATTTTGGTAGGCTGCATTGCAGCACTGCACTGCAATGCAGTGAAGTATGAACAGACCTTTACTCACGCTGGTAGCCATACGGACAGTACACTGTCATGTCGTCCCGCGGCCCCCAGCTAATGCACAGTACACACTGGGCTAATTGCAAGGCGGTAGCTGCAAGCTAGGGCTACTAATACACAATTATTAGGGATACAGTAATGTGGCTACTCTGCTTTACCTACCCCCAATGGCTACCCTGTAGTGCCCACTAGGTGGAGAGAAGGTGGATGTTGAGTAGACAGTACTGGAGTAGACACGCGCTACCACATAGCTACCCCACGGTTACCACGACGCCATTTTGAGAGAGTGGATGAAAATTTCATTCGATATTGAGGGGGTTGGGACGCTATTCACTTGGGTCCATTTAGCATTTTTTTAACGTTTTAAGGAAAATCATTACGAAATTCAAATCGGGCATCATCAAAAACCCCCATATACACGCACTTGTAATAAAAAAATGCAAATATATGCCAAAAATATCCAAAAAAAAAACAAAATTGGACATGCGAATACGTGCGCACTGAGCAGCGGGGTAACACCACGTAGCTACTCCACGACAGTGCAGACAGCCGATGTGTGTACACTATCCGTCTATGCGGCAAAAATACATGGAATCCTGGCCGGCTAGTGGGTAGGCAATCTGTGTCTGCTCGGTGGTAGCTGTGTGGTAATTACCATGAAGAAATTGGCCGTGTATATAGAAGGCATTAACAGTTGCGTAATAATTGTATACTGTGCTTACCACATTGTATGTATTTGGAGACAATTATGTGGGAAATGAGGTGTAAGTATGAATGTATTTGTTCCCAGTTTTGCTGGAACACTTTAATTGGTAACTAAACACCATTATGATTAAATCTCTTTATCCACAGACTTGTATGGCTTGTTTCTATTCCTTGGAGTAGAACCATACTGGGTGAGGCAATGGTGGGAACAGATGCTCTATAAGCCATATTGCCGTGGCAACCAGGAACCGATGCAAAATGCCCTTGCACAGGTGTTGTGGAGATCAGCCAAGAAGGATGTTATTCACCAGGTATTTTAAGCTCCTTTCATTCTACTGATAAGAACTTTTCGAGAGAGAAAATGGTTAAAGACAGGAAATGAACGATTGTTCCTTGCATCTGCAGTTTTTCAATATCAATTTGTTATTAGGCAAAAAAGTGTGTGTCAGTCTGTCTGTCAGTCTGTCTGTCAGTCTGTGTGTCAAACTTATGCTATACGCTTTTGGTTAAAATGTTTAACTTTTTAGTGCAGTGATGGATCAAGTTCATACTTGGTATGCATATAATATATTGAGACAAGGGGTCTTAGGTGAGGTAACAAATGAAGTCAAAGGTCATTCAGGGGTCATATTTTGTGCATGTGGTGTACTCTTTTGGTTAAAATGTTGTCTAGTGTTTTAGTGCAGTGATGGATCAAGTTCATAATTGGTATGCTTATACATTGAGGCAAGGCATCTTATGTGGGGTCATAGATAAGGTCAAAGGTCATTCAGGGGTCACTTAGGGTCATATCGTGTGCATGTGGTATTCACTTTTGGTTTGCTTATACATTGAGACAAAAGGTCTTATGCGGGGTCATAGATAAGGAGGTCAAATGTCATTCAGGGGTCACTTAGGGTCATATCTTGTGCTTGTGGTATACAAAAGTTTTAAATCCGGTTTTGTCCCCGTAAACGAGGGTGGCCGGATATACCTCGCCCTCAGCAATACTGCTGTGTGAGGATCTTGTGCATGTGGTATACACTTAGGGTTAAAATGTTGTCTAGCATTTTAGTGCAGTGATGGATGAAGTTAATATTTGGTATGCTTATACAGTGAGACAAGGGGTCTTATGTGGGCTCATAGATAAGGAGGTCATTCAGGGGTCACTTAGGGTCTTTGACCACATAATCGGATGACCTATTTGAGACCGCTGTCCCTATTTTTAAAAGAATTTTGAAAACGATTTTCCCCAAAAATGGCTCAAATTGGGCCAAACGGTAAGTCAGAACAGTTGCAAACCATATTTGACTGTCATATTAGTTTATAAAACAAAAATATCTAATTTGGTTTTTAAAAATGAAATTTTCTATCTTTGATGCATAAAATAAAAGTAATAAAATAAAATTTCCTCAGTAAATCATATAAAAAATGAAATGCGGTTAAAATGGCTTCAAAATCAAAATGCGCGACCTACAGGAAGCAAACTTTTTTGGCCTTACAACAATATGCACAAACATACTCACCAAGCATTTAAGTGTACTCTATACCTTCAATTTCTATTTCTTTTCAGATTGATATCCCACCCCAGACAGAGCAAGTTCACTGGCTCAAGTTTTCTCCTGTAGAGGAACATTTCTACAAGCGTAAACATGAAGACTGCTCTCAACACTTTAGATATGTAAGTTGAACCCAATTCGGGAATAAATTTGTATACCAGCTGTGGATTAAAACCTGAATACCTCTTTCTCTATAACTTGTTTGACTTACACAACTATGAAATCTTGCATTTCCCATTTTGGGTGTTTGAATGTTGCAACATGGCACTGTTTAAACTGCTGCCTCTAATTTGCAATGTTTTTACTCTCTGGTAATTTAAAGTCTCTAGCAATTTGGTCTAAGGGGCACAATTTGAGATAAAAAATGCTTGTCAAGATTGTGATTTCCAGTAGATACTCACCTCATTTTACCACATCTTGCATTTTCATACTTTTTAATAAGTAAAGCTTATTATTAAGTAAAACGGATGGATCTGTATGTACACAAGAGTGCCCATCTCTCTTTTGAAACGACTAGGCCAGACTCTACCATATAATGTTGCTGTAGGGTGATCGCTACACCACCTCTACAGCGAGTCTGTTACCTTTCCAACATTGAATAATGCCGGTACCCATTTATACACCTGGGTAGAGAGGAGTAATTGAGGTAAAGCACCTTACTCAAGGGCGAAACACATTGGCCACAGCAGATCTCGAACCCACAACCTTTGGCATGCGGGTTGGGCGCTTTATCCACTGGACCACACGTGCCCTCATACTTTTTAATAAACTTTATATAATGCCCTTGTTAAAGGGACATAATGGCATGAAAAAAAATTACATAATGAAAAGGAACCTTACTGAAATCACTTCCACGAGTTTCAAAACAATTTGAATGTTTACATTCTGTAAAAACAGGTGGCAGTTTCAGGGGGGAGGTGCCCCCCCAGAACTCTTCCTGTTTTTACTGCTTTTACAGAATGTAAACATCCAAATTGTTTTAAAACACGTTGCAGTGATTTCAGTAAGGGTCCTTTTCATTATGTCAAATTTTTTTTCATGCCATTATGTCCCTTTAATAAACTGTCTGTTTGGAAGTATTTTGAGGCAATATCTTATTTTGTACTCCAAGAAGTATTAACCCACCCTTGAGGATCATTCTCTGATGTCATGGGAAATGATATGTCAATTTACAACTTTGATTTCACAGATAGCCACAACAAGTTAAGTAATATTTGAATTTGAAGTTGTTATCCTTGTCAGCACATCTCTGCCAGTGTGTAATTACAACTGCAAAAGTTGATACTCAGATTGTTTTCTTTGTGACTTTTACAAAATTCTGATTCTAAAAAGCAATGTATTTTTGTTTGAAATTTCACCAGGTTGTAAACCGCCTTCATGTTGAACCACATGTGAAGCTCAGTAAGCTGGATAAAGATTCTGTGAAAAGGGTAAGTTGTGCTTTCCTGATCATTGGAATCGACAATTTCATGATAACAGTGATGATGTGAAATGGGCTTTCAGAATGATAACAGCACAAGTGTAATACTGATACTATGCTATGCATTTTCCAGAGATGCCAGTTTTCCAAATTTATTCGTGTTTTCCAAATTTTTAAACTGCCTGAAAAATTTTTCAGAATTTTATAATTCTTTGGAGGTTAAAATTTTTTTTAAAAAAATTAAAAAAATCATCAGAGAAAATGTCATCGGAACTCATATTGCATTTTAAAAGAATTCTTGTATATTTTTTTGCGCGAATTAACTCACCTCCAGTGTTGTTCGTTGTCTTTGGTTACAACTAAGATACAAGCATTATGAGCCGCAAAAAGAGAACGCAGACTGAAAATGAGGCTACAATTTTGGTGGCTTCTTTTTCGTGATATTTTATACAGACAAGTGCTATTGATGATTATTCGCCGAGAACGAAAAGTTTGCTGTCAAGATGGCAGTCTTATAAAGTTTGTCGAGCGTGGCGATAATATCGCTGAAATTAATCAAACCTGCCGAGACAAATTCCAGTGGAAAGGTTGAGGACACTGATAAACGGGGATTATTACCGGAGTAGGGTATGACGTTAGTATTCTGCTAACACTTAAATTCAGCACCCTAAACATGTGGTTTATTCCGTTCACGTTGCCGAATTCGTAGGGTGTTTGCAGAATGTTTGACGCAGGTAGGTAAAACTTCGGGAAAGAATTTTGGGTTATTGTGCCACCACCCATTGAATTTGGCAGCCTCAACGGAATAAACTCCATGTTGAAGGGTGTGGAAGCAGAATACTCAATTCATCCCAAACTTCAAATGATCAATTTATGTCATGTATTTGGGTATGATCATCATCATGTAGCACTGTAGTGTAATTTGTCAGTCTGTACAGGTAACAGTATTTTATTATGCCGGCCTATATAATATGTGCATATTGTTTCATGCTTTTCTAAGCATAAAAATGGAGGCCAGGAGACATATCCAAAGCTTTTAAAATAGTTACAATAAGGAGCTTCCGCGGAGCCCCCTGGGCCCCCGCCAGGACCCCACCAGGGGCCCTAAGGCGGGGCCCCTGGACCCCACCCGCTAGGTCGCTTCGCTCGCTTCCCTCGCTACGCTCTACTTGGTCCGTGATATTTGTCGATTTACCCTGCTGGCATCTCTGATTTCTAACCCAAAGTATGGAGTGCATGTTATAAACTTTTCCACAGTTATTTTGTGCACATATCACATACGCCAACTTCATATGCTTGTGATTGCAGCGGTATTTTAACACAATGTGCCCCGTTAGTAGTTTAGGTGCTTTTTGGGCCCTGAACTTGTGTATTTCTGGTTGGTCATGCCAATATGTGTGGCCTTACACTGTGTACATGTAGACATGGTCACTCAACTCATACCAGCTGTCTCTTTCTGTTACTAATTGATGAAGATGAAAAAGGGACACAACAAAGTGCAACTTTAGCTTTGCCTGTACAGAGTACGATGCTCAGGGCTCTTGCTAAGGATTTTTTATTTGTTTAAGCATTTTTTCAACAGCTCTTGCTTTGATCATGTTGATAGAGCAAACGTACACAAAGTATAGGGAAAACATTGCTACACAATCTTAAAATGGCATAGCAAATGGCAGAAAAATGTGTAGCAAACTGTACTATGCTAAACATGTTATCAAGAGCCCTGGTGATGCTAGTATTTGTTATACTTATTAAAGGCACATAATGGCCATGAAAAAAATTGACATATGAAAGGACCCTTACTGAAATCACTTCCACGAGTTTTGAAAACAATTTGGATGCATGTTTACATTCTGTAAAAGTAAAAACAGGAAGAGTTCGGGGGGGAGGGGGGGGGGGGGGGGGGGAGGTGGCAGTTTGTGGCAATTTCTGGAACAAGGATGCTGACATTACTGCCAGCATTTACCAAAATTGAAAAGCATGTCATCAGCTCACAGACCATTGCTATCGTATATGTGCTAATCCCGGCTAATCCATCTTTCACTCGCCAAATCAGTATCTTACTACAAGCCTAAATCCCGGTGTGGCAGGAGATATGGTCCGTCGGTCTCACAGTCCAGGAACAATGGTGAACAATAGGGCAATCGATTCAGTTGACTCTTCACGCAACATAGTTTCACGCTTTATTCCGTTGTCGTCTATGGAGCCCCTACTATGATACCGGCCGGACTATGATTACTTTCACTCCGGTCTGAATGCTTTTGAATTGTGTCGCAAAACATGCTAGATACACTGTAAATTCTGTCAGGGATGTGAACACCTTGCTTTTCTGTTCCAGAAATTGCCACAAACTGCCCTCCCCCTCCCGCAACTCTTCCTGTTTTTTAATGTTTTTAAAGAATGTAACTCCAAATTGTTTTTCAAACTCGTGGAAGTGATTTTTCATTAAGGGTCCTTTTTATTATGTCATTTTTTTTCATGCTGAATTAGGCTGCCAATTGCTAAGTACTCATTTTCTTTTAAGCAGAATTGCGTGGAACATGATTAGCTTGAGTGCAGCATCAAATTACTCAACTTGCACGTGAATCACAAACAAATGTGTTCCAACTGTAGAAGCTGTGAGAGTAAAGATGAATATTTTATTCAGTCACAAAAGCCCCCTGAATTAATCACACAGACACCTGATCTTGTCAGATAATTTGTGTAGGAAAAAATTCTGACTTGGAAGACCATGTGCATTGATTTTATCCCCCTGGCACAACCACCTAATAATTCAAATTCAACCAACCTTTTTTTTTGCTTAACTTAGCAACATAATATTACTTGCAGTTGCTGTTCCCATTACTAAGACTACGCCAAGCATGCTGCCATCCACAGGCTGTACGTGGTGAATTCCTACCATTACAGAAGAACACTATGACCATGGCTGAGCTGCTCAATCCTTGACAACAAAGACTAAGACAGAGTGTGAAGAGGCACATCGTCAGCTAGTTTGTTGCTCTCAATGGGCAGGCTGCCATCTATCTCATCAAGGAAAAGGTAGGATTAATTAACACCACCATTTGGGTTTGGTTAAGTCGATACGAGGCAGCTGTGACAGCTAGAGTAAGGTTTGGGTGGGTGAAGTTAGGGAATGTGGAGTGTTGTTACACAGGAACAGATTTCCTTTGAAGATGAAAGGATTGGTGTATAAGAGTTGTGTGCAAGGACTTAGGCAGGATTTGGAGAATTGGGTGTGTAAAATAAAAAATTGGTGTGTAACTTTGTTAGACACAGAGCACATCACAAGCGCGGAGCGCGAAGTTAATTCGATTGGGGTCAGGGCTAGTTTAACACTAACACCAAGGTTGCCGAAATAGCACCTTTCATGTAAAATCTACAAGGTTTCAATATTACTCCAATTGGGTATTTAGGGGGATATGTACTCAGTTAAAATGAATGTAGTTGTATTTAATGCATTATTAATCTAAGTATTTTGCTTGCAAAATGCAAATTACATGTCATTATAATACCACTTGAGGTATTTCGTGCAAATAACCAAGGTCTAGCACACTACCAAGTTTGAAGTTCTTTTGTTATTGGGTATTGGTGAGGTTGAGTGAATTTTTTTTTTCATTTTGCCCAAAAATATGTAAAATTAGGTTATAATAATACCAAAACATTCACAGAATTTAAAAAAGTAGTATAAGTCTAGCATCCTACCAAGTTTGAAGTTTATTGGTTATTGTATTCATGAGGTAGAGTGAAATCTTCTCCTTTTGCACAAAATATGCAAATTAGGTTATTATAATACCCATATATTCAGTGAATGTAACCAAACAGTGCAAGTCTAGCATCCTACCAAGTTTGAAGTTCTTTGGTCATTTAATACATGAGACAGAGTGAATTTATCTCATTTGTTTAAAATATGCAAATTAGATCAATATTATACCAATATATTCAGCCAAGTTTGAAGTTCACTGATTATTGTATTCATGAGGTAGAGTGAAATATTATCATTTTGATCAAAATATGCAAATTAGGTTATTATAATACCAATATATTCAGTGAATGTAACCAAACAGTGCAAGTCTAGCATCCTACCAAGTTTGAAGTCAATTGGTCATTGCATTCATGAGGTATAGTGAATTCATCATCTCTTTTTTGCTATAATATGCAAATTATGTCATATAATCCGCATAATATTCACAGGTGTAAGCAAGTATGGTTAAGTATTAGAACTAATTAAGGACTATCATCCCACCAAATTTAAAGTCGGCATCAGTAGTTTGGTTCATGTTCAAGCAATCATCATTGTTTACAAAATCACATTTAGAAAACACCATAGAAATTATATTTAGCAAATAGTGGCTATATATATACCGATCTGTTCATTATATAGTTTAATTAGGTTGTTGAAGCAGTATACTGGCACGTGGCACATGCGGTTAAGATGCCACATCAAGAATACATAACTGCAAATTTAGGGTCTTACAAGTCACAGCTCGGCAATAGGGGATATTTGGGGAGGTTGGAGAGCTATTGAAAGCTTATTAGATCTTGCCGCACAAGGGCCGAAGTTGTTTGGAAAGTTGGAAATTTACACTGAAAAATAAAGCAACTATAAATACACAAAGAAAAGTGCACGGCCATCAAAAGCCGTGCAAACAAAAAATCGGCCGTGAAATTCGGAATTTGGCCGCGTAAAACACGGCCTACACGGCTGGCTAAGCCCTTGGTTGTGTGAGATTAGTGATGCTGTATGGGAGTGAGACATGGTGTCTGAGGGAGAATTAGATAGGGATTTAGAGAAGGACAGAGATAGCGATGGTGAGAGTGATGTGTGGTGTGAAGTTGTTGATAGGAAGGAGACTGAGGACTTATCAGGGATCCTAAATCGGGATAGGACACACTCGATCAACTAAGTGGAGGCATAATGCATTAAATATGTTACTTATGGATCGCCGGTCATACGTGGCGCTGTGCCGCTACGTCATTCCAGATGTCATACTGCATAAAAAATTAGGTGACTTATTGTAAATGGTGGCACTATTACTACACCTGCGAATCGTCTATGGGCATTTTGTACACAGTGTCACCCGCCTGACTTGATGCAGATGTTGGGTTTGGAAGAAGCGGTGGTGAACTGGTTGGTGAGGCGAATGGTGTACGTTGGTATATGCACATATTGAGGAGAGATGATGAGCATGTTTTAAGAAGGTCCATGAGTTTGAGGTGTGCAGTTCGAGGAGGAGGGGACGACCAAAGAAGACATGGAAACAGCAAGTGGAAGAGGAGAGTAGGAGGGTTGGATTGAGGATGGAGGATGCACTGAATTGGGAGAAGTGGAAGGAGGGGGTAAGGGCGATTGATGTGTGCGGTATCCGGCCAATCTCGTTCACAGAGTTAAAAAAGATTTAAAACTTTGGATTTACTGCTGCCGATGCTGCTGCTGCTGCTGCTATTGTGATGCCTTTACATAAATTAATACTTTTTCACAAAAGTTGCTCAGATTGTCAGTGAAAAATCAGGAAATTCAAAAATCCTCAATCCGTAAGAACCCCTCATGCACATCAAACCATGTTAACACATTCGCTTTACCTCCCTGTAGACCATGGAAGCTGTCGACAAGTACCGTGAGGTGTTGTTTTCAGCAGAAGAGCAGAAGGACAAACTGAAGACGGATTCATTGCAGAGATTACATGCCATGCATAACCTGTGGGAGTTACTGCAGACTAAACCAGATGGTGTGGCACCTACAACTAGAGATGACCAGCTACAACAACAGGTCAGTATGGGTTTATTGTTATTTTTTTTATTATTTCTTGGAGGTGGCCAGTGCCTTCCAAGTGTTGAAAAATATAACCTCCACATTACTAGCATGGTACTCCAACCAATTGAGCTAATGAGCTGGGTTGGTAGATGTGCAAAAGAGAGATCTATGCATGATGTTAAAGGTATGTGTTCCAATTGCCAGGATCTTGCACCCAATTTAACAGGAAAGAGTACTAGATGTGGACTGCTAGCATAGCTGGCAGAACCATTTTGCTTTCTGTTGTGCATGTGTGTGTGTATGTATGTGTCATTAAAATGTTAATTTTTTAATATGTAGCGGCCACAGCTGATATTCTTTTAATATAGTGAGTGTGAAAGCCGAGAACTGTGAATTCTAGTTCTGATCTTGATTTTACATGAATGGCCCTATTTTTCTCATACTGAAATTTCAGCCTACACCGGCCAACAATTATGCATTGAGGCAGTTCAAAAGAAAAACCATGTTTTATCAGTCTTTGCTCAAATAAATACCCAACTAAAGGGGATTTCAATCCTTCTGTACCTCACAAAAATCTTTCTTTGAATTATGAAACTTGTTTAATAGATGACCCTCTCAGAGGTCTTTATAAAGTTTAAATGACCTTTGACCTAATTTGAAGGTCACAAGGTCAATTATGAAAAAAAGTCAACACTTTGGAAGGTGATTGAACCAACAAATTTGATGAGAAAGCTACTGGTATGTTTCCTTCCCAGATGCAAGAGATCAGAGATGCATACATGGCTAAAGCAGACGCTGTAGTGGCTAGCAGTTTACAAAGTCTGGAACCCAATCATCAAAAGATGGCTGAATTGAATAATTTGGTAAGAATCTTTGTGAGCGGCTGCCAGTTTACAGTGTTTAAACCAGAGTTAGTTGGTCAAAATTGCTTTTGAAAAACCAAGTATCCATATTCGGGAAATTAAAAAGTGGACGGACCCAAAAAAAAATCTTAATCATAGTGCCACATTTTCTCACAATGCTTGGATGTTTATTTGTTGTCTTTTTTTTTTTTAATAGTATGATCCTGAGTGTGCTTGGTGGTTAGATGGCTTAACTTGGGCTCGACATGAAGGTTATGATGAAGAGTTGGTGTTAAGAGTCAAGAATGAACTCAGTTCAGGAGCACCCTCTGATGACTTCCTCAACTTCTGTAACAGGTGAATATCTGTTTGTTTATCATTCAAATGTTGTTATACCTCTAAGCATGAATATTCTTGGGTTTCAGGCATTGTGCAATTACCTGAAAGTGCATTTAAGGCTATTTCTCAGTGGTATAATGATCCAATTTATTACCAGAAAGTAAAGTGTGACACACACACTTATTATTTCATGCATGCATGCACATGTACAGAGAAATTGTCAGGTAACTAATATAAGGCCTTGTGTGCCTGTGATGTATGCTAACTTCTAAAAGGGGCATTTCGTGATCCACAACCTCGTCCCCCTGACTTGCCTAAATAAGTTGAGATTTTTATATCTGAACCGTTAGCCATAGTAATCCAAGTGTACCTAATCTTACATGCAAATTCGGTTGCATCTGTAAGAAATTTGTGGGAAACAAGTAATTGCTCATAGCACAAAACTGCAAGATCAGGATCAACTCAAATTTTGTAAATAAGCTTTTCTCAAGGATATCTAGTGAGCAGTTAATAAACAGAAGGTGCTGGAATCACAAAATGCACCTTTAATATACTTTCAAAGAAAGCACCAATTTTTAACATGGCAAACTGACACTATAAAACTAGTCGCCATCAATTCATTTTCTGAAATAGGCGGCTACATACGTGTGCAAAGAGTTGCTATGTTATTTCCCTTGCATGTTGTCATGGTTCTGACTGGCGGGAATGTGGGCGTAGTTTTGAAGCAGAAAAAAGGAAATATGGCAGAGATTATAGTCGTCTTTCCCTTTTGTTTACAGATTCCGAGATATCAGAGGCTTACAGTTTGTCCTCAGCCAACAGTTGGATGCCTTGAAGGAGTCCAGGGAGACGGTATCCAGCAAATTAGAGGAACTCAATGTTCCTATTGATCAGACAACTCTGGCCAAGTGTATTGACTGTCATCTCAGACCATTTCAGGGAAAAAAGAAGAATGAGTAAGTAGAGCAGATCAAGTTGTCCATATCCTGTGGTAAATGTGCCATATCACGAGGCTGTTTGTTTCCTTTCAATCTGCAAAGCTTATTTTGCAGTAATAAGATTCAATACATTTAAAGCAAGGTTTTGAAATAACTTAAGCCCCTCCTTAAAGAGACACATGTACAGTTTAAGAGAGTTCCCAGAAGTGACCCTTTTAAAACTCATTGACTTAATTGTCAAATCCATTGCTATATGAAAACTGACTATTTTGTGTGTGGGCCACCAGCATAGCTGGCAGGACCACTTAGCAATCTGTTGTGCGTGTGTCTGTATGTATGTGTGTACTAGTATGTCTAACTAAAATGGTTTTATTTTGGGAAATTAACCTCAAAAGCTGAAGTTCAATTGGAACCAAACTTGAGTCATAGGTGCCAACATGGGATCCCTCATTTGTTGCTGAGGTCAAGGTCACATGCCAAGGTCAAAGGTCACATGTGAAGGTCAACCAACGGTCATGTTAACCTCAATTGAAAAGTCGTACTTTTAGTCTATCATTTCAGAGCAAATTAAAGGAATTTTATATTTTGTTGAAAATGAGACTGTGTCCCTTAAAATGTGCTATTGGCTCCATTTTCTGTGGGGTGCAAACGGGGATCGCACTAGGTTTTAAAATAAGGGGTTTTCATCAAAACCCCTTAACTCGCCAAAATTTTGAAAAATGGGGGTTTTCAGAGGTTTTTGCTTCTATGCAAGCATATGCATGATTATTTCTAATGGGGGTGTGCATTGCCTTGACAGATACTTCAGACTGGCTCTGGATTAAAAACAAGT
>JAMKCH010033692.1:0-28401 GCA_023653785.1 Ophioderma brevispina
CTTTCAAATAGGGTGATCTTTGTTCAGCTAGGAGCGAAGAAGAGAAGCGATGACGTAGGCTCGAGAATGCACACAACTTTTCTGTTCAACATATATGCCGATGACCAGGAACCTGTCCTTTTACCTATGCAGATGATCTCGGAATCAGCGCACAAGATGCAAAACTTCACAGTTGTTGAAGAGAGTATTTCCAAATGTTTGGATGAACTCACTTCTCTCTCTCTCTCCTCTCTCTCTCTCTCTTTCTCTCTCTCGCTCTCGCTATCGCTCTCCATTAAGAAGAGGAAGAGTAAACAAACTCACTGGCACCCCGACTGGTACTAAGATCGACGGCACTGGCCCTGTGCTCCTCAATTTTCAAAGATCAACCCATTCCAAGAAGCTTAACCCAACTTTTTAAAAATGCCCCTGCCGGCTTATTACAGGATGTCCTCGTCCAACTCCAACGTAGAACTTATACATCCTAGAATTACTCCAGCAGACATCCGTCGAAGTGGAGCGAGCATGCAAGGACGTAGCTGGGTTTTGATGGTATGCCAAATTTTTGTTATATCGGTGCCCAATAAGCCACTGTGGTTGTTCCGGACAGAAAACACAAAATTTACGAACTTCTTTCAGAATAGATGGAACTTGTACATAAGATTAGGCGCACATACTACTAGACCAACGGTTGGGCCATTGATATCAAAATCTCAACATTTTTGGTAAGTCGGGGAGAAGAGGTTGAGGATCACGAAATTCCCTTTAAATCTCGTCAAGTGAGTGCAAGAAGGTCGTAAGTGCAATAGCTGCCATTTGTCAGAAATTCCATCATCTATACTATTATGCCATGTCTTTGGCAGTACATAGATCTATCATGCGGCAGCCATTGCACATACGACCTTGTTGCACTCTCACGCTGATCTATCGTTCCGCTACTCAATAACCCCCGTAGTTTAATGGTAGAACCTCTAATGTGCAGGAAAGGTCGCCTATTTGGCGATTGAGATTCTGCACTGTGTACACAGCTGTCAGTATACACATTCACGTCGGTATACAAGTTCAGCCACTTAAAGGTGGTTGTTCCGATTTATGTGTATTGTGTTCTCTACTTGATATGAGAGCCTGGCACTTGCACATACACTCCATCAAGTACCGTGGGAAATAAACTTGCGGTTTTGATGGTAGACGCAATAATGCATGTTGCAAAGCCCTATTCAATACTGTGCTAATAAAGTGGTTAACCACTAAAACGGCGGTTTTTTGTTTATATCTTGGGAATGAAATGGAATCGAGGGCTCAAATTTCAGGACGACAATGAGAAAAATACGGCCTTTCATCTGATATCAAAATCGATACTACTTCCGGATAAATCAGGGGAGTCCCAAAGACGATCGGAACACGCCCCTTTAAGTCAAAACCATGCAATTAACATCTCTTATATGAAAGATAATTGTATAATAATTGCTTAGAAACTTCAAAAATATCCTTTGGTTTTAAAATACAGTAAAACCAGGAAAATGATAGAAATTTAGCTGAATAATCCAATATAGAAGCCATGAAGTTTGATGTATCATCACAGGGTGCAAGGCAAAAGCCCCTCGTTGGAGGTGGACAAAAGTAACGAGATATTTAAATCATATCAGAAATAAAGTCTTGGCTTTTGAATACCGTTTTTAGAGCGTCCGATTTGGTTTTTGCAATCCAGAGATATGGTTAATATTCCAAGAGAGAGTGAAATGCCAATTGTTCCATAGAATGGGATAACTAAATCATGCATGTTGATAGGACACGTTATTGATTTGAAGGAATTAATCTATCACACGATAATAATGCTTGTTTTTCATATTACTTCACACCAAGGTTTTTCAGTAAACATTCTAACAATAACTTCATAATAAGTAAAGATGTATAAAGAGCACATCAGTTGGAAACATGAGAATATCAACATATACACTTCTCTTTCATGTTGTGTGATCTAAAAATCAATTCTCTAAGAGGACCTCTCATTAATTATTCTGACACATTTTATCATCATTTCGTTATCTAGGATAATGATGTCAATTATTTAACAGGTTTCTGCAGTATTGTGTTATGAAGTGCTTATAAGCCTATCAACCTATCAAAATGATGCTCTTATTTTTATCCATTCGGTGAATACAGTGCCAATTGATATCGACCCTCTCTAAGAACATTCGCCATATTATGGATTGAACTAATTCGGTGCTGTAAACGGTATCAGAGCAAAGACTCACTTCTGATATGATTCAAATATTACGTCCATATTTTATATTCACCTCCAACGCGGGTACGAGGGTGCTTTTTGCCTTGCACCATATACTCCCAGTATAGGTAGGTAACACATGTCAGAAAGAAAGCTAAATGGTTGAATGCCATCCCATATATGAAAGATAATTGCATACTGTAGAATTACGTATATACCTGAAAATTGATACTAAATTGTCCCTTGGTTTAAACTCTGTGGTATCATCTGAAGCCTTTTTCTTAGTATGTATGGTGTGTGACGTCGGGTATTTGATCGTCTCTGCAGAAGAGAAAATGTACTAAACAGACAAAATGACAAGGGCAAATAAACATTTGCTCATAACACAAAACCGCAGATCGGAATCAACTGCGAAAATTGGGAATAACATTTTCTTCAATTATATAGTGACAACTATAAAACAAAGCATAGATTTCAAAGTTTCAACCATCGGTCGCTTCGTCATTCTTTCCCGTTGGAACCTGGGAACAATAAAAAGGAATCAAGCTCGATGAGCATCCGGCCAACAGGCGTGGTTTTGAAGTCGCCTCTACAATCCCAAAACCAAACATCAAAAGTAATGCCAAACTCGCTTGGAAAGAATGTCATTTACACCCTGGCTTCGCCCTCTCTTAACCCCTGGATTGCCTCGAATCGTCTGACAGCACACATTCTGAACGTCAAGTGTCTAATTGCGGACGCTCTACGCTCGTTCTCGACACCGATGCCATACATGATCAGATGTGGTGTTTCCTTTGTTGACTCCACGCCGATACATGAATAGTTCGTCCCCCACTTCTAACCCATATTTTGTGCCTAGTAACTGGATTCTCCAGCGTCACGTTAGTGTAACGATATGCCACTAGCACCCAGCCTAGTCACAAGCCTGCAAATGTTTTGTAATTGGATTGATTCACTACTTTTGGCACCTTCAGTACAGGAGTTCTCTGCTCTATTATTCTGTATCCCGTGAAATTTGTAACCAAGGTTGGACATTCATGCGTCACCATTTCAACTTCCATTCAAGTACACTGGACAAATTCAAGCACAGCATGTTTCACGGTCGCAACACTGTCCTAACACACAATTGAAAGTTGTCGAAACTTTTCACTCCAAATGATGGGAACGCTTCATGTATCGCGAATAAATTATAAAGCACACAGAGATATTTTGTGTGAGCATTAGAAATCATAGCAATATTATCAAGGAAAGTTGATGGTTTTAAAATAAACAATCCCACATCTTAAAGAGACATGAGGGAGTATTTCAGAGAGAAGCGCCTTCCTCAATTTTTTCGAACCAGGTTTTTGCCATATTTGGGATGCTTAACAATGTATTAGATCACACTGAAGAGGGAAAAGCCGCAATACGCGTCGTTCTGTAATGAAGAGGATGATTCAGTACTTTCTGTCGTGCACAACAGAAATTCAAAGGCATGGTTTCCTATAGGGACGATTAGGATAGGCCAGTTCAAAACAAGATTTCGGTTTTCTGTTTCGTCTGTTTGTCCAATAAACCTTCGAACGTTCTCGGTAGGTGGTTTACAAGTCCAGATCAGTGCAATTTGGAGAAAATTCTACCTCAAAAAATCTCCTGTCACTTTAGTGAGTATTCATCTATAATAAGTAGAACCATGCAATTTGTGGAGACCATGAATTAAAAGGGGATAATTAAAAGTAAAAATCATGAAAAACTTTCAAATTGAAACCTTAGATAAGAAAACTACCAGGTGAAAATTGTAGTTAATAGGGAAGTAATAGCAGAATGTGAAATGCAATATAGGCAGAAACCTTGGAGTAAGTTTTGTTTAAATTTGGTCATTGAAAAATAAAGAAAAATATTTTCTCTGTTGTTCATATTTATGTTTTCCGTTGATTTTTTTTCTTCGTCAAATGGGAAAACATACAACGTACAACTATTGTCATTTTATTTCATTGATTTTTATAATCGTTAATTGAAAACATTTTCAAACATATTGTATTTTTGATCCTTCTGATCAGCAACGATCTTCTGTCGCTCTGAGTTAATATGAAATGTTATAAATGAGAGAAACTGAATTTTTGTCAGCGGTGTATTCCTAGACTAGTTGTCAGCTTGTCGGATTGTAAGTGTAGCCGAGGGTGTACTACGCAGGTAGAACATAATGCATCAAGTCTTAATGAGATTGAGTTCGCAATATTTCAGGGAATATGATCGTGTTGACTCGTTGGTGAGCAGTTAAGACCACAATCCTAAAGCAGGAGCCTCCTACTGGCTGTTTGGGTCTAAAACAATATTAATGTTTTTAAAAGCTGTTTGTACATCCAACTCGATTTCACATTTTCATTGAAAGAACGTCAGACAGACGCATGGGGATGTGCGTAAGCACTTCATTGCGAAGAAAGAAACTGAGCAAATTGAACATGTTTCACCGTTACATTACTTTTGACGTCATTGGCGAGTGTTGATGTTCGTTGTGAGGCAGCCATAGCAGAAAATATGGAGAGAAAGACCAAGGAATGTTTGTCTTACTGAACATTGAATATTACAGAAGACACCCTTAGAAAGGGATGTGGGGCGAAGAGAGACAAGTGGATCGTCTTTATCATATTACGGGTAGAAGTGTTTATGGGTATATTAGCTAATTTGGCATTTATTTATAAGTTTAGCGAAGATGACAGGAGACAAAACATGGCAATTATTTCATGTGTATTCTTGCCGTATTTGACACGTTTTTCTTGTTATATCCACTTGATAATTGTAATATCATAAATAGTTTCGCTGTTCCTATGGAAGTATACCATATGTCTCGATTGTTGACTTGTTGGTATTTGACAATTCGCTTTGGTATTATTATGCATTGGAAAAGATAACCATTACATCAATGAACGTTTCTTCGCTGTCTGTCGTCCTATAGAACAAGGGCTAATCCAGGGACGTTCGGATCCATTGTAAGATGTTGTGCTTCATGACGATTGCCGCAATTCTAGTCGTTTCCAGCACGTTAGGGTCTAGCAACCTAAAGAGTTGTGCTTAATGTTGGCCTGAGTTGGATGAATTCGACAGTATGCCCAAAATTTACAAGAAGTGTTCAGGCTTAGTGAGGATCTCGTATAGTGTCCGCCCGAGAGTCTGAAGATAGTGTGCTACCTTGTTTGCCTGCTGCTTAGTCAGAGCTTATATTCTATCATTTAAGAATCTGGGCAACGTTCGGAGCACAAAGCACCTTACCGGTTCAAGGAAACGACAGAATACGGAATCCAGTCCCGAGATTGCTGGTAGTTCACGGTCCTAGTGTCTTCTTCTGCCCTATCCCGACTCGATTTTGACTGAGGCCTAGCATATTAACCTAGTATTAAGGCCAGCCAATTTTGTCATACGACATTACACGAATTTCTGAATCTTTGGCCGAGTAGTCTCAACTTTAAAACCTCTGCTGTTCAATCCGTTCTATAAGCTTCAGCAGTCAAATTTACCGCCAGGCATTTTATCAAGCCCTTTTGGGTAGACTTTGTAAACTGTCGGGAGACACCCAACCACAACCAAATCCCGCCAAGCAACCTAGCCACGGTGACACATCCGCGACCAGCCGGTAAGGTTCAAGCCTCCTCCCTACAAACGTAATCGTTTGCATGACCAGCTTATTGTTAAGAACCTGGGCCCACGTTCTGGCCCATAAGGACTAACAATCACGTCACGAGTTTGCTGCGGCGACTATGGACGTGTCGCGTTTCTCGTGCCATATGCCGACGCGACCCCCACCCAGTGCTGACAGAGACCTAGCGACGACATAACACCCCTAGTACAAGGCCAGCAAAGTTTGTGGTACGACCATTACCTGCTCTTTCTGATCGTTGGCCGAGTATGTCTCAATTAAAACTATGATGTCCCTCGGTGAATGATAGGTTCCTCAGTCAATTTACAGCCAAGCTATTTTATCCAGGCGTGCCTGGTTTTTGGGGGTGGTATACTAATTCTAATAGGCGTTTTGATATAGAGTGTCTCGGTTGCGCGTGGCTACCGCGCGCATGCTCTGTGCACAGCCGACCCCGCCCGCGCTCGCTTCCAACGCCGGTACTCTGTTTGCCGCGCTTATTTGATAGGGGGCCGTTCTGGCGTTGAGTTGTGCCCCGGTCCTTTACGCAGCCTGCCAGACCCCGGTGACCCTTCCTCTTTTTTACTTAATTTCTCATGATCTTCCTCCGCTCTTTTGAACAAGTTTACAGAGAGATTTTTAACTGTCGACCCATCGCCGACCGAGGGACTGCACCCATAGTAAATGCAACACTTGTAGCAGTTTCAAAATTACCGTTTGAAATCCCCAAAGCCCAAATCGAGCAGATCGTTGTGCTACCCTACCCTGTATAGAACAGTGTATATACTCACATCTTGATCGATTACGCTTTTGTGCTGAAAACAGAGATACAGAATGCTTGCTGCTTGCCGTATTGTAGTGCTAAAACGAGTAACGAGATGAATAGTTTGGTGTCACGTGTCAGGTACCGGGTCACGTGTCAGGTATCAGATACAGTTTGCTCTTCGGGGCAGACCGTAGAGATAAACCGACTATGTAAATCAAGGTTTTACATGACCATCTCTGCCCAAAGTGCTATTATTTTTTCCAAAAGACACCGTTTGTTATGTCTAAACCAGTACAAAATTACTCTTTCCTACTGATTCCAAAAAAAAGACGTACGATGCGATAATCGGGTGCTTTTTCCAATGTAGGGATACCGTACGCTCATTTCATTTTTACTCTGATGTAGTCCCCCGAAGCCAAAATAATAAACCAATCAATGCCCTGACGTCATTCGAATCTTTAGTTTTTTTCCAAAAATTGGCTGTTATTCCCATAATTAAACTTCCTTTCCTTTTTTAAGATTCAAATCTGTATATTGTTTCTTAATTAATTAATATTAATTGTCCCCGCATGAATGTGAAAAAGAGGGGTCCATAAGTTACAAAACTGAAAAAGTCAAGTCGCTAAATTACCCTTACGGACCTGCTGAATGAGCAGACGGATCCCCGTGTTAGTTTTAGCAGGCTACAGCCACGTGCGCGCGGCGGCTGCGGGGGGTTGGGTATGGTCAAGCTTTTTTGTGAATTTTTTTTGAGAAAAAAAATTAGCACAGCGACTTGAATGGAGCGCTTAGGTTATAAAATAGTTAAGGTAACGATTTCATTACTCCTTAAACGTAGTGCAGCATGGACCCATTATGGACACGGTTCCTTCTTGGAGTCAAGAAGTCGAGCGTTGTAATACATATCCAACATCTATGCTGTGGGGTTGATGGGGGTTTGGCAAGGCCTTGCGCGGGATTTTTTTCTTGGAATGCGGACTTTAAAAAAAAAGGTGCAATTATTGCTTTAAAAAATTGGATCTTTTTTCCCCTTTCGCATTCCCACCCCACCACTGCGTATACGGGCCTTGGCAATGGCAGTAGTTTGAAGTCTGTCGAAGGTGTAAGAGTAATATTAAGCTAATGCATGAAGGGAAAGTTTTAAATAATAATCGCCATCCCAAGTTAACGTGTGGGACCAAAGAGATCAAAGGAATTCGAGCATCACTAGTTTTGGAGCGACGCGGATGCTAAAGTGCTCAACAGCAGGTTCTAATTGAATGTACTTACGTTTCTTAAAGAAGAACCTGTAAACGAATAATATTTTAACAATATACAATATAAAATAATTATTGACCAAATATCGAGTGGTTTCATAGAAAAACGAATTATCTAACGCTAACAATGAATTAAAACCATCTAGTCTGCATGTGCTATTTACAAATCGCCCTAGTGTATAACGTGGTATGCGATACGACGGGTTTAGGTATACATGCCATAGGACATACACATTATGAAAGAATCGTGTGTGAAGATGATGACGTCTGTGGCCGTCCGTATCGGATAACACAAATACATATCCCATACACACAGTAGCGGAATTCAAACTAGCAGCCATGGTCAGACAACAAAATGCTTTTAATTCGTTTTATGGTAGTATAATTCCGTTTTAACATGAAACCACTCCATATGAGTTCAATACTTGTTTTTAAGCGTTATATTAGGTTCGTATATTGATACAGGTTCTCTTGAACAGGGAACCTTTTCAATGTTGAAAAGACGACTATCAGATCTAGCGTAAAGTAAACGTTTTATTGGTTGACAACGTGAAGGTAGGCGTGTTTCAAAAGCCAAGAGAATAGAGGAGGCGCACAGCTTCTCGACTTCAAATCCTTCGACATATCCCTCTAAACACTGTACAGTGCGCATTATACTATCGTGGAAAAAAATCAATAGAGAAGATTAGGTAAGATATTTATTACTTCACTCTTTATGAATTGTCCTTAACGCTAGACCTAACGCGCAGCTGGTTCTAGCCACTGTGCCGGTGGGAAAGTAATTTATAAGCTTTATAGTCTGCCGGAGCCCACAATCGGGCTGCTGCACATAGACGGACAAGAAATAAAGCGTGAAACTTGTTTGCGTGAAGAGTCAACTTGAATCGAGTGCTCTATTCTTTACCGTTTGTAGCGGCCTTCTAATCGAGGGCAGTGAAGGAATGACGGGGGGGGGGGGGAGAAATTGGGTTTGTACCAAGGCCCCATTCGGACCCAAGGCATCAATGGGATACCACGCTACGACGGTGGTCCCTGGCTTCGGCCAGCGATTTCGTGCCATATGTGTCTTCGCTTGATGACGCAATCGCTACATCGGGATAGGTAGGTTTAATTGGGCCGTATATTTTGGAGTAAACACTCAGAAGTGGACAATCCATCAGATGTGTTCAATTTTGCTCAGGAGGTGAAACCAGGTGGCTGTACAGTGTTACGAGTTGAACTTGTCGGGCGGCAAACCAACTTCCTGACCTCAAAGCTAAACACCATACGCAGACGTGCTTTCTCTTCATTTTTGCCAGCCAGAAAAAGTTAGGCCAGACCCTTCAGGTACTCAGATAGGTACAGCTAGATGGATCTCGGTTTGCAACAACGTCCACCATCGGTAGGCGCAGGAGCGAAGTTGTTAATGATGTCAGCTTTTCGAAATCGAAGATGGTTAGACGCTGAGCTTGAGCATACCATTAATAGCATCGAGTAGCATTTGTTGATTTTTTTTACTTCGTTTACTGTGTTTTTGTGCAGCAGTCTCTGTCCACTTTTTGCAGTTATCCTAACCCTGGGCTAACGGTCTTTTCATACTGCACGGCGGAAGGGCGGTTGCGGCAAAACTTGCAGCATGTTTTAATCCACTTCGTCGCATAAACTGATCGATACATCGGAAAAAAAAAAAAAAAAAACGCAAGGTTACCGCAGGTCAAGTTCCGCTTGCAAAATGCGGTGGCCTGGAACAACACTGCGGCAAATTCCTACCTAAAATTTGCCAGCCGCACTAACCGCAACGCGTGCGCAAATGACGTGTAAGATGTTTCGACTTTTGAGTTTGCCGCAGTGCGTGCAATGCAACTCGATTTTGTTTCAGATCAAAACAAACCCAAATGGCAAGGCCCTATGACTAATTACTGCACAAATGAAAGATTTTAAAATGATGACTAAAAATATACGGACTTCAAAATTGGATTGTGCCTGTGTAGAATAAAAACATCTTCGAAACTGCGGTCGTCACGTTCAACTCATCGCACCGCACGCAACACCCGCAGACCTCTGCGGTTTGGTGCGGTGCCGCACCTCACTGCAGCTCACCGCAGTATAGTTAGCGACCTCAGCAGAGTCGTCCCAAGTTATTTTACCGCACCCGCCATAATCTGTGTCAATATTTGCAAAACAATGTAGTATAATAAACGGACTTAAGCCTTACGCACCCAGACGCAGTGGTCAATGGATGGACAGCGGCGTACAGTTAAAATGCTGCTCAGCTTAAGGCTGCAAAATGCAAGAGGTTTCCTAGGATGTCTAAATAATGTAGTAAATAGTGTTGCTAGGGTAACTTTACAATTCTGAAACTTCTACAATTAGTCGATTTGCGTGATCAACAGCCTCGTCCCCGATTTACCCCGATAGGACTTACGATCGACTACCGATAGGCACCCGACCAGTTAAAATTAGCTTACATTTTTACACATACGGGATTCCTGAGTGCCACGACCATTGCATGAGAGAAGAATTTAGGTACAAGTCAATTTCCGGCTTGTGGATGAACATGTCGATTGTATAATCCTACAGTATTGTTTGTTTCATATTTGAAAAGTTGGCATTCAACAGTGTCCATTAGCCCTCAATCACTTGCAGAGTACAAAAGTGTCATTTCAGCTCGTGGGGGTGAATTCGAAAATCAAACAAGGGGGGGTAAAACTTTTTAAACAAATGCCACAGTGAAGTGTTAAATTATATTCAAACTTGAGAAGAGAGATGTCATTAGAAGTTGTACCAGGATTACATTCATTTATTTTACAAATTTTTTATTGAAATGAATGAGTGATTCCAAGTATTTTCTAAATCTGATAACCGGAAGTTGAGGCTTACCGAAAACCCTCGGATATCCGCGTATGCCATGTATTGCGTTCGGGTCTGTGAAACACAGGGTCAAGGCTGGCAAGACCTGATATGATGCTATAGATATATATATATATATAATATATAATATGTAATATAATATATTATAGCCCAAGGGTGAAATAACTCAAAACCAAACACATAAAACCTAAATATTCTCCCATTTTCGGAAATAGATCATTCATGTGAGTGCAACAAGTTTGTATCTGACATTTTGGTGTGTGAAATTGTTTTTATGGCAATAAAAGTAGGAAATATGAGTAATTAATCAATGATTGTGAAGATATTTCTTCCATAGAAAGTAAAACGTATCAATTAATTGTATCTCAGATTAAGCATTACATCTATTGTGTACCACAACTTTCTTGTATTGCATGTTAAAAAACGTACAACAAAATAACGTGCATTTACACAGACATTGCCCGCACTCACAACATCACCAAGTTGCAGTGCCAACTTTGATTTTATGATACATAAACTGAACCTTTATTCAGACAATTGTAGATTGTAAAAGTTACCATGGCAACCTATTTACACCATTTTAGCCACCAAAAGAAAACGTCTTGCATTTCGTTCTTGCAAATGTCAAGGATTCAAAAATTTTCAAGATTGCTATTTTTTTGTAAATAAGTTTTTTCCAGATACCCTTGTAATCGAGAAGCTATATCTCAGACATGGCTTTTGCACACTAATACACCTTGTAAGGTTTTGTAGCAGTTGGCTATGACCTATATTGCAGAAAATCTGATTATGTGATCGTCGCTTTTTACTGTGGCCGGTTGTAGTAAACCTTAAGGAGACGAAAGGCTTATCTATTTTATTAAGTGGTTTCTTTAGATAAGCGGACTTTTGTGTGTTATTGCCCCATGTATGTATAAATTCAATTAGTCCATCTATTTTCAGTAAATCGTATTTAAGCATCAGAGGTAAAATTGGCGTGAACATGCTATGTAGATGTGAATTTTGATATCGCAATACCTTACAATTTGACATCGATGGTGAGTAAAAAAGATAAACAAGGTAATGTCATCAATCGACTAGTTGAGTAAGCGAATCATTTGTTAATCATGCACACATACTGCTTGTAAGGAATTGTTTGAATTGCTTAAAGTACGATATGAAATCCACCCTGGATATTTTAGTGTACTACAGATTCGTTCATGCTAATACAGTCAATTCATTATTAAAAAAAACACATACGCTTGCGAAATTAACGATCGTTTTCCAATCACTTAGGTTATTAATAAAAATGAACACTTATTCATTATTTGTTGACTTCTTAGACTATAAACACTGCATTTCTGGTTAGGATCCAATTTAAAGCAAAATTTAAAATCTATAGTTCTGACAGAATTTATTCATTGAAAAGGGGTTTATGTGGGGATAATGTTGTCATTATTAAAACTTATCACGAAATTGTTAGTTTTATCAGAGAATCATTAAATAACTCAACAATTCAAAGCAACATTTCGAACCGCCGATCGTCGAAACTCCTCAAAACCACCCAGGTTTGAATCAACAAAATATGGACAACTAGATTACCGAGAACACAGTAAACATTACTACGGTTCACCGAGTTTTGTGAAATTTGACTAGACAAAACTTAATAATACCAATCACGTAAAAAAGACTTTGTACTTTCAAAACGCGTTTTACGTATCAGCATGGACTCGAACATGCAAAAACTGTAATATAAAAAAAGGACGTGGACGTGCAATAACTGTAAAAATGTAGTTTAACGGTTGGTTAAAACGACGTTATTTTACTGAACATTTTAACAGTACAGACATGAGTGTTTATTTGATTGTGTTTACAATATGGTAGACAGTAATGTATAAGAGGTTGGGGTGTATTCCCCCGCCTTTTTAAAATTGATTTGTTGTGTTTACGTTTAAAGAGGGCTAGACTGTGTGAGAAAATGAGGGGTTCACATTTTCGGATGCGCCCACTTTTAAAGGTGGGAAAGTTTAGTACAGAAAATAAAAGCGAGTCACTTGTGTGTTAGGGATACGACCGAAGTTGTCCCTTATCGGATTAGAACAAGTCTATATTTGCCACCATAGAGGTTCTAACCGTTATTAGTCAAAGCGGTATAGCCCCACATGTGGTTCAGGTCCAATGGTGGTAATGCTCCACTTTGTTGAAATGGGTCCTACTGAAACAGAAAATGCAGTTTAATGATGGTGATCTCACATTGCAACATCCAAGAAACTTTGGTGATACATAGACCATGGCAGACCCTTGGACATTTTGCTATGTATACGCAACCAAATGTCACACATTGTAAAATAAGACCATTTTTGATCCCTATGAGACAACAAATAACAGTTTCACAAATTGGCATTGATTGGTTAAATTTTACCCAGGATGACCTGAACCATTATGGAAGATATAGGTTGGAACCTAGGCAAAGATATAACTTGAGTATACAGACGAACATGGTAATGTACATTAAAAAACAATTAACGCGTTTCAAATTTTCCCCTATAGTACATTTTGACCTGTGAAAAAAAGGGTCAGCGTCTGCACATTTGACCTCATCATTTTCTAACATTTCTGATCCCTATTGAATGCAAAACAGCAAAGAAAACAAATAACAAAAATCCAACAGAAAACTGTTTCCAGTGACAACTACCAAAACCACATCTAAAAGCAGATACACACATACTGTCGGGCTCGAGAGTATGCAAAATGACGGTGGTAACGTCGATGACGGATTTCAATCCGTCCATCCATTTGACAAGAAAACAACTTTTACTCACACCTGTTGCATGTCTTTGTTATGGTAGGAGGCGAATGCCTGATCCAGTAGTCTGAGATGGTGTTAACATCGTCATTATCATTCAATTTATTTCTGTGTTCATAATTTTAAAGACCTAAGGCTTATAACATTCTTTTTGCCCATTGCAATGCTTTTGGCCAGTGTGTGCGTAACTAGGTTAATTATTATGAAATAGTAACCTTCTTTTGCAAAATAGAGCCAATTGGAGCATCATTTCTGTGGAACAAAAAATGAAATACCTTTGGTGAAATACATGTTTGCAAACAATTGGTTGTGAGTGGACTCCTTTTACTTTGCAGAGATTGTTGCTGGGAAGATTTCTGTTTAGGTCTGGTCCAGAGATATTTATGCAGGCAATAATCTTATAATGCCTTACGTCAGTGATACAAACATTGAAATTATTTATTTAAAATTGGCCACAAAGTACTATGACTTTTCTGACCATGTTTGACGCTAAGAATAAGTGCGCAAGGGTTTTAAAAGTCTTGGTTGAGTACTTGGAAGGCGTTTGAGATCGATATTTAGTGAGAATGCAGTGCGTATTCAAAGGTGCTTTCCCATCAAAAAAGCCTGGACTGGATACGCCGGTTGGCTGTTTTTTGTCATGGTGGGAACTGGGTGCGAGAATAGCACAGGATATCACGATTCCCATGATGGACGTGAACTTAATTGAATGTTTCAAGCATCCTGGGAAGTTCGATTTTGTCTTGTGTCTGCCTAGGATGATATTTTATCCTGATGGAATAAAGTTTCTTGATTTTCCTACGAAAGTTCTTATGTTCCTCAGACACGGTATTGGTATGTTTTTTCACTGGATTGTAAAAGACAATAATAAATCCTACATTTTAAATATATTTCGGTTAGTGGTCAATGAATTTGCCTCGGTGCTTGGATGTGTGGAGAGTTTCTCTCGTTTGATCAACAGGAAAGGTGATCTCTTAGCTCGGAAAAGCTTCGATAAATGAGCACGATAGAATCGGACTCACTGATATGCGTACTAAGAAAGGATTGAGAGGAGCATTTAAGTTACAGACCACGACTTTAGAGTCACCACTCAATTCTATGAAAATAATAGATACACCTGGACAAAAGTGCTACAGAAGGTTTTCTTGCTGTAATAGCAGTATAATAGATATCCCAAACAAACAGATAAACAGGTTAGAGTAAGAAAAAGAGAGCCTGGAAGACATGTAATGATTGATAGTACGTGGGAGGATACGCACATATTTCGACAAAGGTATATTGTTTAATGATGTTGGCGGGAGGTTTTCCAATTTTTCTGTTAGTATTTAATGGTTTGCATATGCTATACATGCAAGGTGGGTAGCACTTCCGATGGATATAAAGTGGAAAGTGAGGTCATTTAAGATGGCCGCATTTTCCGCCAAATCTAATTTTGCTCAGAGAACTCATTAAATTAACTCAACAATTCAAGCAACATTTCGAACGCCGATCGAAACTCCTCAAAACACCCAGGTTTAATCAACAAAATTATGGACAACTAGATAAACGAGGAACAACAGTAACATTACTACGGTTCACCGAGTTTTGTGAAATTTGACTAGACAAAACTTAATAATACCAATCACGTAAAAAAGACTTTGTACTTTCAAAACGCTGTTTTACGTATCAGCCTGGACTCGAAACATGCAAATAACTGTAAAAAAGGACTTGGAACGTGCAAATAACTGTAAAAATGTAGTTTTAACTGTTGTTAAAACGACGTTATTTTAATGAACATTTTAACAGTACAGAAATTGAGTGTTTTATTTGATGTTTTACAATATTAACAGTAATAGTAATAATAGTTTGGTGTGTATTCCCATGCTAAAATTGATTTTGTTGCTGTTTAAGTTTAAATAGGGCCTAGACTGTGAGAAAATGATGGGGTTCAAATTTTCGGACTGCTGCCCACTTTTTCAAGGGGGAAATGTTAGTACAGGGAAAAAATAAAATCGAGTCTAATTGTGTGTTTATGTATACTAACGCGTTCGTCTCCTTATACGGATTAGAACAAGTATATATTTGCCTAGAGGTTCTAACCTTTAGTCAAAGCGGTATAGCCCCACATTGGTTCAAGGTCACACTGGTGGTAAATGCTCCAATGTTGTTGAAAGTGGTGTCATACTGAAACAGAAAATGCATTTTAACTGATTTGGTGATCTCACCATTGCAACATCCAAGGAAACTTTTGGTGACTCCATAGACCATGTAGACCCTTGCTACATTTTGCTATGTATAGCCAACCAAATGTCACACATTGTAAAATAATACATTTTTGATCCTATGAGACAATACAAATAACCAGTTTCAACAAAATCTGAGCATTGGGTAAATTTTACCCAGGATGACCTTGAACCATTATGGAGCTATAGGTTGGAACCTAGGCAAATATATACTTGGTATATAGACGAACATGGTAATGTACAATAAAACACAATTTAACTCGATTTCAAATTTTCCCCTATAGTAACATTTTGCCCCCTTGAAAAAAGGGTCAGCAGTCTGAAAACTTGAACCTCATCATTTTCTAACATTCTGATCCCTATTGAATGCAAAACAGCAAGAAAACCAATTTTAGCACAAAAATCCTACAGAAACTGTTTCATTGACATACCAAACCACACTATAAAAGCAGATACACACATACTGCTCGTGCTCGAGAGTATTGCAAAATGAGGTAACGTCGATGACGGATTTCAATCCGTCCATCCATTTGACAAGAAAACAACTTTTTAATCACACCTTTGACATGCTCTTTGTTATGGGATGCGAATGCCTATCCAGTAGTCTGAGATTTGTGTTAACCACGTCATTATCATTCAATTTCATTTCTGATGTTCATAATTTTTAAAGACTACGGATTATAAAATCTTTTTCTGCCCATTGCAATGCTTTTGGCCAGTGTGTGCGTATATCTCAGGTTAATTATTATTGAAATTATTAACCTTCTTTTGCAAAATAGAGCAAACTGTGGAGCATATTTTCTGTGGAACAAACAATGAAATACCTTTTGTGTGAAATTTACATTGTTTGCAAACAATTGGTTGTGGAGTGGAATCCTTTTACTTTGCAGAGATTGTTGCTGGGAAGATTTCTGTTATGTCTGGATCACAGCAGATATTTATTGCATGCCAATAATCTTATAATGCCTTACGTCAGTGATACCAACATGAATATTATTTATTAAAATTGGCAAAAAGTACTATGACATTTTCTGACCCTAGTTTTGACGCAATGAATAAGTGCGCAAGGGTTAAACAGCTCTTTGGTTGATACCTGAATTGCGTTTGAAGATCGATATTTTAGGTGATAATGCAGTGGCGTATCTCATAAGGTGCTTTCCCCTCAAAAAGCCTGGCCTGGATACGCCGGTGTAATGGGTTGGTCTAACTTGGTGGAGCATAGCACCGTATATCACGATTCCATGCATTACATAACTTAATTTTACTGTTTCAAGCACTCTGGGAAGTACGATTGTCTGCTCTAGGTCTGAATATTTTATCCTGATGTAATAAAGTTTCTTTGATTTTACTACGAAAGTTCTTATTTTCCTCAGACAAGGTATTGGTATTTTTTTTCACTGATTTGTAAAATAATAAATCCTACATTTAAATACTATTTAGAGTTTAGTGGTCAATGAATTTACCCCGGTGCTTGGATGTGTGGAAGAGTTTTCTCTGTGATCAACAGGAAATGTGATCTTCTTCAGCTTAAATGCTTCATAAAATGCATCACGATAGAATCGACTACTGAATGCGTACACGAAAGGATTGAGAGTAGAATTTAAGATTACAAGACCACGACTTATAGTCCACTCAATCTATGAAAAATACTAGATACACCTGGACAAAATTGCTACAGAAGGTTTTCTTGCTGTAACTAGCAGTAAAAGATCTCCCAAACAACATATCAAAAAGGTAGAAAAAGAGAAGCCTGGCAAGACATGCTAATTTGCATTTATCTTACGTGGGCGTATACGCCCATATTTCGACAAAGGTATATAGTTCATAAATGCATGTTTAGGGAGGTTTTCCATTTTTCTGTTAGTATTTGAACATGTTTTGCATAGCTATACCTGCAAGGTGTGTAGCACTTCCGATTGATAATTAAAAGTGGAAAGTGATGGTCATTATTCAAGATGGCCGCAATTTTCCCGCCAAAATTCATTTTGCATTCTAGATGATTTGTCATCTGGACTGCAATCGGGATGGGGAGATCTTTATTTAGCAAATTATTATCAGAGAGTATCACATTGGGTCAACTAGTGCCGGGGGCACTCCCTATGCAAAATGATGGGTATATGTGCCTAGGCCAGGTGAAAAAATGCCCTTTCCCGGGTCCTTTCAGATAAAATGTACCCAAAAATATGGGGTCATTCGGTACACAAGCTGAATCAAAATGTGGTCATCTAGTATGAAACTTAAGAAGGGGGCCAATGATGTTAAAACCTGAAGTTAAAATAGGAAGTGCCTCTTTTCCAGAGTGTACATTGCCATGAAATTATAAAATTGCTGCCATGAAATTTTAAGGTTGTTAAAAATGTGCACGTAGGCTGCGAAAATTTTGAATTTGGGTGTTCAAATTCTTTAAAAAAGTGGATAATTTTATGCAAACTTGTGATAAAAGTCGATAACAGGAAAGAAAAAAATGTGGGTCATTGAGTATGTGAACATTTTAAAAAGGGGGTCATTTGATAATAGCCTGGGTAATAGGCAGGACAGCAGCGGTCAAGCAATCTAGACTACTCAGCTCTAACACAGGGGATGTGACATGTGCTGCACAAGATCTACTACAAAGCATCGTCTGAGAATGCTGCAGATAAAGTCAGCCTACATCTAAATGCCAAAGAGACGGAATGGAATACATGACCGTCAATGAGGAAGAGAATCATCAACCTATCTGCACTACACACGGTACCCAACTCAAAAAAGTTAGACCTCAAGAAAGAAAGACCCAAGAGTTAAAGGGCCGTGGCCTGATCGCTAATAGCATCGTCCCCATACTCCAAGATTTTACCGGAAGTGGTCAGCATTTTGGTATTTAAGGAAAGCTACTATTTTTCTCATTTACCCTGTGAAATCTTAGGGCTAAAGAATATTTGGTTTGGAAGTTATGAGCGAAAATGTACCCCATTTTGGTCAACCGATATTAGTTTTACACAATCATGTAGGGCTAAGAAAATCATGTTTTTAGCTCTCACAGGAAAACGGGTTGAAATATCAGCGCAAAACTCTACAGATGGGGTTTAGGGGTGAAGACCATTTTATCAAGATGAAAACTTTATTTACTTAAATCGGGTCGTCCACTTTTAAAATATTGTATTATAACCAAAATATAGACAAAAATGGCACATAGGTTTTATGCAAATTAGCATGTCTTGCCATGCTTCCTTTTTTCTACCTTTTTGATATGATGTTCGGGAGTGTTTGTACAACAAGTTACAGCAAGAAAACCTTCTGTAGCAGTTTTGTCCAGGTCATACCGTAGATTGAGTGGACTATTACTAATAGCAATATTTGGTATTTATGTTCCGCAATAAGATCAATGTCATATCGCCTTAAAAGATAAAATCCAATCGCTATTCGATTGGGGAAATAACACGTAAAGAAAACGATGCCATTGATAACCAGCAGTCGTGTTACTTGGTCACGTACATTTTTTACTGATTGGTGACTTGTGATTAACACGCCTCTTGCTTAAAGTCACTGTTACATTGGCATAGGCTACTATATTAGTGAAAAGGAATACAAAATAAACCGCCATGATTATAATTGCAGCAATAATATCGGAGTCGTCTGTCACCGGAGAACAGGAGCGATAAATGGAAAGATGAGCCTGTGATGTGTCGGACCAATGAAGACACATGACGTTTAGTCGTCCTCTCCATAGAGCTCCCACTGTTGCAAGAATGAAAGAAAAGACACGCAGATACGTTGCGCAGATACACCTTACTGTGTGAGCTTTACCTTGGTATGCAGTGTGTTTAAGAGGATAAAAAATGGCAACAAAACGGTCAATAGATACAACAGTTATAAGTGTATATACGTCTTGGTAAAAAACGTTTTGTAAACGTTTTTGGACGTCATAGAACTGTGCTTAATTTGCGGGAAAATGTTTAGTCAAAACTTGGACGTTCTGTAAACGTTTTTAAACGTTTATTAAAGACGAAGACGTAGCGGACCTAATAAAAACGTTTTGTGAGCGTTTATTAAAGACGAAGACGTAGCGGACCTAATAAAAACGTTTTGTAAACGTTTATTAAAGACGAAGACGTAGCGGACCTAATAAAAACGTTTTGTGAACGTTCTGAAAACGTTTTGTGTTTGCTGGGAAGAGAAGCGAAGACACGAAAATACCAAGCGATATAGAAAAGCCAACATCCAAGTTGAGATTTAAGGGGGAATATGGGGTTGGAGGGGCTAAAATTGAATATTTCAAATTTAAAATAAGGAAAAAATTACCTTTCTTTTGCTTTTTGTTTGACAACAATCGGAGCTTCCATTCAAAAGTTATGATCGAAAATGTCGTCTCGCGACTTGAAATTCCTCGTAATATTTCTTATGTATTTTCTTGTTTCCTCAAGCTGCGATATTTAATTTTTTTAAGCTTTAAAAAATTATATCTCAAAAAGTAATTAAACTTTTGACCTAATTTTCACATTATTAATGAAAAAATTCATGTGCTTGTTTTGTAATTGATAAATAATTTAAATTAGCATTTCTAAAAATATTCAATAAATTATAAAAAGCAGTGTTTCTAGAGAATGAGTCCCTCATGCACGCCATGATAGCTTTGTCAATAACCCTCACTAATGGGCGTGATGGGCATTGCAGTACATTATCATATCAAAAGTGGGAACCGATTGGAAGCAATCCAAAGCATGTGTTTGTTAGGGGATTATGAAAACAAAATATGGTTTGTGTTTGGAAATTGTGGTAAAAAGTAGTGTTTACATACTGAACATGTCAAATTTCTGAACACATGCATAGAATGCCTAAAGAGTTGGGTCATATACCTAGGTATGTTGCGATTTCTGAACAATTTGGCTATAGGGCATTTAGATATTAACTTTTTGGGAAAGGTGTTTAGAAACTTGGTGCAAAGTGAAAAGGTGGTTATATTCTACATGTGGTGTAATTTGAGAATCTATGGTTATTATAAATCATCACATATGATATTTGTTTTTGTTATTGTCTACTCTATTTATCAACCTTCTTTCGTGATCCCCCCCATGTTTGGTGGGGAGGTGGTCTTGGCTGGCAGTAGGGGTGCTCCCGTTTGGGGCTCGGGTGGGTAAGCTACTATTTGCGGTCCTAGGATGCACAGCACCTGTTAGGGTACGGGGACACTACCTCATAGTAACACAGGGCGTCATAGGACTTTGCATCAGGACGCTTTCTGAGAGGATCGTGATTTTGCAATAGTTTTAATGAATTTGAGAGTCCCAAAAGTCCGGGGCGCACTACTGATAAAAGTTAAAACTTTATTTTCAGAAAACTCTTGTTCCTAGGACAAAACATTCTTCGAATCTGCTTCTTAGTTCAGAGGGACTAGAGTCCTAGGACTTTTGATAGTGCGGCTTTTCTTAAATCTCCTCACACAGGTTTTCCTTTTTCAGCCCTATGAGGAGGGGCGTGCAGAATTTCCTGTCGTGGCATCGTCAGAAAATTCAAAGATTTTGTTTTGATGATATGACATAAAGACAACATTTCAGCTTATTCCCTCAAGGGTAATATATTACATTGGATAAGCATTCTAAATAGGTAAAGCATGGTTTGGAAAAAAATAACCGTGGCGCATTTTATGGAAAACGTCCTTGTGTTTCTTTAAGATGCTATATAATCCATCTGTATGTCAATCTAAGCAACTTGTGGTATAGTGACTATGTTTGTTTGTGGAAAAAGGAGTAGATTTTTTTTTTAACATGTCACTCAAATTACCTCTACAGTGTGTGAGTCAAAAAACCCGTACATTCAGAAAAAAAATAATTAAAATAGTACGAATTATTTTTGCTCCAATGTTTGATTTGGTTATAAAGAGGGATTAATATAAAACAGGCTTTTCAGAAAAACATATTTGGTGTCATTTGGACTTTGGAGGAAGAAAGAAGTTATATGCCTTATTTTGGTGAGAGACTTTAAAAATCCTGTTTGGGATTTTGAGCAAAACAAGATGCATCGTTTACATGGAGTAACATGTTCTTCAGCATTGATTGAGAGTAAAATCATTGAACACCAAATTATTCTTAAACAATAGAAGGTGGGCGAATAATTGAAGGATTATAAAAATAATCCCCGGAGCTTACAAAAAAGAAAATCCTGAGTGAAAAAATTTCAAGTTACCAAAATAAGAAAGTCAAGATAGTGGTGTAAGACCACCAGTGTACTTGTATTAGCAGATTTCATGGTTTTTTTTTTAACATACAACGAAACGTGAGAGCCAAAGTGAAACCTAGAAGGTTTTGTATCAGCTTGTGAAAAACAGACCGATATTGAATTTTAAGTTTAGTTCCAAATTTTATTTGCAGTAGAGGAAAAATTCAACTTAGTTCTTCTCGATTTTATCTAGCTGAGTATATGGTATTTGTGCAAAATAATTACCTTAGAGATTTAAAACAAAAACTCTGAGCAGTCATTTTTAGGCCAAGAGTATGAATAAAATAAACAAGGGGAATGGTGGAATGGAAATTTCTGGAAAAAGCTGCGAACAATGTCAGAAATTGGTGCAGAAAGTGTCAGCAAAAATAATACTAAAAGTCCCCAAAAATCCTATTTGTGCCATTTCAGAAATAAGGGGGCAAACTTTGTACATGGGTAAAATACGAAATATTTCAACTTGTCCTTACTTAAACTGTGTTCCAACATTTTTGTCATGTCCCAAGGGTTAAAAAAAGGTATTAGTTTGCCCGAAATCTATGGCTTGGAGTTAATAACTATATGGTAAAAAAGGCGCAAAGGTCATCCTGGGGGTAAGATTTAAAATGTTCAGGGGGGAATGGCGGATTCTTCTGAAAGATTGTGTCAAATTCTTAATCTAGTTGTACATGAACACCAAATGAAGATTTAAACAGGTGATGGTCATTACTTGCAAAATACAGGGCCAAGTGTGATGGGTTCGGAGTATGGGGTCATGATTTCTGTCTTCTAGTTAATATTGTCTCCAGTAGGTGATTTGAACAAGCAAACACCATTTCTGTTTTTTAATATGACTCTACGAGCAATTGGAATCTGGGTTCAATGAAATTGGAATCATTTATGAAATATTTACCCCCAGGATGACTTGAATGATTTAGTCTGTAGTACTTAAATTACAGGTTGTAGATAGGGCAAAAACTATACCTTTTTATTGATCCTTGGACATGACAAAAATGTTGGAACACATTAAGGACAATTCTAATAGTTTGTAATTTACCCCTGTACAAACTTTGCCCCCTTATTTCTGAAAAAAAAGCCCAAAGCGGATTTTGGGGATTAGTATGTTATTCTAGACACATTTCTGCACCCATCCTGACATTTTCAGTTGTTCCCAGAAATTTCACGTTAACGTTATTTATAAACACTAAAATTCTTGGCCTATTGTTGCATGAACTGAGGGAAATTGATATGGAATGATTCACTTAACCGGATCTTTTGATTGACATAGTTAATATTTGGTTGAAGATATTTACTTAATTATGTTACACATAGACCATTGATTCAAACTGATGTTTTTGTCAAGAAGAAATCGCTACCAACTGAAATTGTATGTGAATTACTTTGCGTAGATGTGTTATGGTATACGTCGGTGTCAGTCTCTCCGCTTGTATGGCTAAAATCGGCAAAAACTGAATTTTTAGGTTCTCCGCAAAATTGGCATAGTTTCGGAACCCAAAGTCCAAAAGACCCCAAATCAAAATTCTTTCTGATAGCGTTTTCCATGTTGTAAACGGCCAAAGCAAACATTTAGAGCAAAAACAAACGTTTAACCTTTGAAGAAAAAATATTTCTGAATTGTAGGGTTTTATGACTCACACTCTAAGAATAAACTTTTAACTTTTAAATCAGAACACCCCTATATGACCATTTCCAATGTTGATCATGGAGCAATGCCCAGTATACAGGTATGCCTAATCATCAAAAGCTTTTCCAAAGTGACCCTAAACCCTTAAAGGCCCATATTTGATCTAGACCCTCTGGCCTTCGAACCACCCTATGGGACCCTTCCTTACGGATTCAACTGAGCAAATGCTGGTGAATGTCCATTTATTTTTCTGGACAAAAATGCTTTGAAACATTTTAAGAATGATCCCAAATGCCCCCAGAAATTACTTGCAACAAAAAAAGACAGATAAGTATAGGGGAACGGGTGGCGTAAAGTATCTTCCCTCGCCTTTAACCAATGAGGTCTCGGGTTCTATCCCCGGCAGGGGCTTGTTTCGGTGGCTTTTTGTAATTTGGTTTCTCGATCCATACTCGTTCTCGCAAGGTCTCGGGTACTCCGGTTTCCTCCTGATTTATAAAATCGAGCTTCTTGGCAGAAATCTGTTCTGGTTATTATGGTTTCTCTATGATGGCTGAGCGGTCATGGGCAGCCGCCACTGCACCTTGAGCACGTTACGTGGATATGTCGCGCGATTAAAAATACACAACTTATTATTATTATTATTATTATAAGTAAATCAACAAATTCGCATGCAATTGCACATTTCTAAGAATATATAAATATGAAGATAATTTCAAGAGCTGCATGGTGGTTTAAAATTGAAATCCTAGATAAATAAAGTGCCTAGGTTCAAGGTCAACAGGTCACATAAAGACAAATACTTTTAAGGAACACTAACAGAATACTAATACATAAAATAAATAACAAGCTTACTTTCCACAGTGAGACAACGTGTTCCCATGCCCACACTAATTAGGAGGAATTTTTGTTCTGCTATGAATGAAGTAATAATCACTATATAAACAAATACATTATTACCATATTTTTTATTTATTTAATATATTATATTTGCAGAATCTAGAATTTTCTAAAGTTGTTTTTAATTACTATGTTCAGAATTAAATATATCACGTTATTACAGCTTCCTGGACAGATTCAAAGATAGTTCCTGATCAGACTTATATCTATATACCGTATGTCTGTAAAAACGCTGCAGGGTATGATGTTTTCAAAAAAAGGGGCATTATATAGGTCATTTGTTTGGTAAAAGCGATTAATTTTGTGGCAAACCATAGCCTATGCACAAAAATTGATCTATGATTGAACAGCCGAACATTGACAATGGTTCCATGCATGGATTTGCACACAAATAGCATATCGGTCCACTAGAATGGCCCTGCGGTTGTTAAAGAGACATATTTCGTGATCCATAGCTTTGCCCCCCGTCCAGAAAAAGTTGAGATTTCTCACTTCAACTGACCGCTGGCTTAAGTTTGTTAGATCTATCAATCTAGTGCAGATTCGACATGCTTTGGAAGAAAAGAAATAGTTATTTTTTTATTTTCCGTAAAATTACAGAAATCACAATACAGTGAATAGGGGGGCCATGATACAAGACTGTTTGCTCACAACGTCAAAACGCTCCATCAGAATCAATGAAATTTGGAAATAATCTTTTTTCGAGATATCTAGTTAACATAAACCAAAATGAAGGTGCTAGGATAAAAACACACACTTTAGCAAGAGCAAAGCTCAAGTCTCGGACTTATTAAATGTATCTTATGTAATTGACCATGATTTGAAAACGTATACTTTGTGAGTTAAGCGGAATTTGATAAGTTTGATGCCGGCAAATGATTGCCATTCCAATTTATAATGATAATGCCAGCTGTTTATTGGATGTTATGGAATCAGATTTGGTATTTTTAGGAACATTTGTTTTAAAATAGGTGCCGTTTATTAAAGGGAAGCATTTATTACTACACACATACGGTATGTATTAAATCCACAGCTAGTGGTGAAATAAAAAAATTAAAAGGATCTTTGTGTCCCACAATAAGCCAATTGGTTTACCACATCAGCAATTTTGAAAGATACAAACATCCTGGAAATGCCAGCTGAGGTACATACTCATCCCAGGAGAATAAAAGATTGATAAGACTTCCATCATTGCACAGTGATACCGTCATGAGGATCATCTTTGATGTCATAGGCGATGTTCCTCAACATGGGAATCTGGAAATAAAATGATAAGGAAAAATTAAAGCCCAATTTAAAAGAGGGTCCAGTAATTACCATATAAAACAAGTATTTGCAGCAAAATAGGAAAGCTTTTGAATAAAACCCAATATATTTTGTGCTTAAACTTCTACCAAGTTTTCACATTCACATGACTTCACATTGGTCAAATTTGTAATTGTACATGGCTATTGATTTTGTTAATACATTTAAGGCTGAAGACAGAGCATGACATGTAGTTCGTGGAGCTACTTAACAAAGAATAGATCGTAAAACTGACCCGGAATACCTTTTGTCTTTCCACGTCTATACTCCAAGTAAAGAATCCGCTTGTTTAATACAAAAAACATACCACTATGAACACTGATCCCATCATTGCACCAAAGTTACAAGTTTCACAAACAAACCATGCCACATCCCCAAAAATAATGGCCCTAAGTGACCCCTAAAATGACTCTAGAAACCATGAGTACTTGTTTTTGTTTCACTAAATAAGCATACCAAGAATTAGCCTGCATAATTCACTAAAAGGCAGACATATTTTTAACCAAGTTTATACTATATACATAATAACCTGAAGTGAACATAAATTGACCTTTGACCCCTCATAATCCAACTGTTTCAATACATAAATCCCGTTTTCACAATTAGCGCCACTTTTTGTCAACGAAAGTCCATGTTTCTAAATGAATTAAAAGTGTGTTAACTATTAATTTCCTTTGGCCATTCCTACATGTTTATTAAATACTTCTAGTAGATGTATAAGGGGATTCTGAGCCAATCGTAAAATACAGAATTACTGTAAATCCCATCACCACCAAAATCCATCCGCGTAAAAACACTAGAATCCCTCGGGTACAGTCCCATGTCAATCATACATCCAGGCAATCCCCTGTTCCAAATACATCAAATTTCAGCACAGCGTGCATCTGTGCATTCTATCAAAATTTTGATTTATAAAATAACTATATCATAAAAACATATAAAAGATGGCGCAAAATTCGAATTTCCCCCGAAGAATTCGATCACTCTGCTCAGGACCAGCACCAGAATTCCAAGAAACTATCAGATTTAGAGACTTGGACACATACGCAGTATACATGATCCCAGACCCAAACAGGTTGAAACCTACAATGGGAAATCAACCAGCATATTCTCAGTTCGGCGTGAAGAATTATGGAATACTCGTTCTAGCCATGAGACTATAGGATCAAGAACTACCGCTTCTAATCAGACCCAAAGGACAATCGCAAAAGCAAAGAATGGAAACAACTATATGACTTCGATTCTAGTGAAACCTCCACGCAAAATAAATCCCGACTGGATAAAATTCCAGCCGGGATGTTTTTTTTACTTCAAATTCTTAGGCGGATTTTGTGTACCCTTTTGGTCACCAATAACTCTTGGCCTACGAAGGCTCTCTTTGGTCGCACCTTCACCAGATAATCAAAATTGATCTCCTGGTTTTCTAACCACAATATCGTTACATAGTGTTGAGACTCAAATAAGCGTCTTTTGCTCGCCTTCTTGAATCTCCTTCAGATTCACCCGCTTTCATACAAATATCTCAATTTCACATGCTTGGAATCTGTTTTTCATTCTTCAATTTTTGCGGAGCTGAAGGTTCAGCTTCAACCTTTTGTTTTCTTGAGTCCTCACTTGGCTTCATTCTCATCAGTAGAGTTTCTTCGTTATTCCAAAGCTGCACTCACTTCTGGCAGTCCTCAAACCGCACTCTCCGATCTCACATTCTGTTCACCTCTAGCTTCCAACAAAATTTCTTGCGCAGTCTGATAGCCAACAATCCTTTCCGCAAAGTTCTATTTGAATCTTTCAACAATAGCCTGCTCGATGAGCCAGATGATTCTCAGGAAAAATTGAGCAGTAAAATCTTTCTGCTCAGGAAAAATTTATTCTCCTAAAAGGGGGGGGGGTGGGGAAAAAAAAAACAGGTGTCTGCTCAGGAAAATTATTTCTGCTCAGGTGTCTGCTCAGATGATGCTCAGATGGATGCCGCAGAAATTTTTCAATAAATAAAAGATGGAGAAATCAGATAAAATTCCAAAAACGGAAGAAGCACTCCCAAAATGGAAAAACCAGCTCCCGCAAAAGCAAAACCACCAGCGAAAGTGACAGTACCCACGTCCAAAAAAGTAAAAGATTCAAAAAAAGTGGCGGCTGGAAATGCACTGGCTGCTAAAAACAAAGAACGTCTATCAAAAAATTAAAGCTTTTGATGAGATGCAAAGCTGAAGCGCCTCAATCAGAGCCCGAGGTCTAAAAAAAATATGATTGGTCCAAACTCTATTCCCTTCTTGTTGGAGGTGTTATATGTTGTGCGGATTAGCACTTTTGGTATCAAAAATGACAACAACATCTTCTGACCCCCATCTCCGCTTCCCCAGAAACATCCAAAAGAAAAAAAAGGGAGTTATTATATGATTTCTAGTGATACCAATCCCAATAATTTCCCAGTTTTTGGTTTTGCTAGCTCGTCTTAAGGTATCATTTTATAAGAATCCCAATTGATTTTATTTCAATAGGCCTTGTTCTACTCCCACAGTTTTTCACATACTTTTGAAAACCTCGTCTTTAGGTTTTTTTCATCACAATTCTGACACTTGCGACCTTCTTTTGTAACAAAAAAAGATAAATTTCCCACCTCCTGGGTTTCCCTCTCCGAGCCGCTCGATAGTAAACTGCTATCACCTCCGCATTTGAATACAAATA